>ML776746.1:151758-186414 GCA_009831015.1 Picea engelmannii | reverse complement strand
AAGTTGTGAGCAGATATATGAACAATCCAGGTAAAGAACATTGGGAGGTAGTAAAGTGGATTCTCAGGTATTTGAGAGGTACTACTACTCATGCATTATGTTTTGGAGGTTCAGACACTTTTCTACAGGGATATGTTGATTCATATATTGCAGGTGATAAAGACAGCAGGAGGAGCACCACAGGGTATGTTTTTACTATAGGTGGAACAACAGTAAGTTGGATTTCGAAACTGCAAAGGGTTGTTTCACTTTCAACAACAAAGGCAGAATATGTTGCTGCTACAGAGGCTAGTAAAGAGATGATTTGGTTACAGAGGTTTATGGAGGAATTGGGAAAGAAGCAAGAGAATAGCAGGTTGTACTATGACAGTGAGAGTGCCATTCATCTTGCAAATAACTCAGCCTTCCATTCGAAGACTAAGCATATACAATTGAGGTACCACTTCATATGATATTCCTTGGAAGATGGACATTTAAAGTTGGAAAAGATACACACTAGCCAGAATCCTGCAGACATGTTAACAAAGGGAGTAACCAGGGAGAAACTGAGTTCCTGCTCAGTTTCAGTTGATCTTCAAGAATGAAGATGAAGATGAGAAATTTTCTAGGTCCATAAAGGTTCAGAGACCAGCATATACAGCAGTGGTGGAGTTGTTGAGATCAGTCTCCAAGTGGGAGATTCTTGGTTGTGGAGCCTGATTATCTTCCTGATTCAGAGGTCTTTTACTTTCAGCCATGTTTATACCCCATGAAGTATTTACACCCCAGAAGTATGTACACTCTTCCACGTGGGGGATTGTAGAGGGGGGGTACCCCCTCTGTGGGTTCTGAGGGGGATATCCCCTCGGCTGGGGGGTCTAGGGGCAAGTGGGCCCCCAGCGGGGGTTCAGGGGTGAAGCCCCCGAAGGAAAAATTGCCTTGTAAATGTATATTGTAATTTCATTGTAAATCTGGACCTTTCATTATAAGGTCGTAGATCTAATGATAGAGATTATGTTAGGGTTTTTTTCCCTAGAAGGCAACTCTCTTTTATGAGGGAAATGTATTGCGACTATGATTGATGTTGAATATTGTATTCTGAGATAGGAGACTGTGAGAGAAAGAAGAGGAAGTTACAGCGAGTTTGCTGTAGGTTGTATCCCTTCATATGTTGGATAATAATAAAGGAAGGACTTGGCATTTTCTCTGGTGGATGTAGCCCAGACTGGGTGAACCACGTAAATCTGTGTCTCTATTGTATTGTGTATCTTTTGTGTTTTGTTTCCGCATTTGTTTTATTTTATTGCTCCATGGTCATGTTTTTCTAACATATAAGGCTTAGGATGGATAATAAACAAGATTTCAACCCATTTGGAAGATTGGAGCATGTCCTCGTGGACATCGATGGAGTTGGAACCTTTGCAAATTTTGAGGTAATTGAAATTTTTGATGACAACTACCCTTACCCTGCATTGCTAGGAATTGGTTAAGCCTTTAACAATTCCACTATTGTTGATTTGAATAAAAGACATATGAAATTTGAAAAAGATGGCCTTAGGGTCATTGCACCCTTATATCTAGATGAGGGTCAGCGATACACAGAGCCCGTCAGAGAATAAGATCATGCATACGAACTGGAAAACATCTACAAACTAACAGCTAGACAACAGGATTACATCAACCTTATAGCTTACGGGAATCTGAGTTGGCGAAGTGACAGCGTGTGTTCATCGGATTCAGAAGAAGTGCTAGAAATCTAGCAAAACCAGATGTATGAAGTATCTACCAGAAGATGTGCTAGATTAACCAGAGAATTTCTTTGGATCAACACAACAGTAAGTAACTTACCCACATTTGATGGGTTGAACCCCTTAGAAGCATTCCTATCATATTTTTAAACAAGTGTACCAATACAACAGATATTGTTAGAAATGGATGAGGACACATAAAAGCAACACCACAGACTGGACACAATGTCGAACCTTGTTGACAACACAGTTCTCAGCACAAGAAGTAAGTTGTGAAGTCAGGTATACCAGTCGAAGTTGACCAAAGAACCATGCACGAAGCTGCTAAGAGGCCTGGAGAGATATTCCTCGATAACAATAGGTGCAAAGATTCGTTAACAGAATGGACACGACCCCTATCAACTGGTACCTTCAAGCAGAGCTGTGCATCACCACTGCAGATTGGGAAGGTATGATTCAAAATTTTATCACCACCTTTTTATTTGAGAATGAATATATTTCAGTAGACCAAGAATTACAGATTGTGAGATAGAAGGTATTCGAAGAGGCATTTAGCCTCCCTATGGAACAAGAGGAGGATGAATGGACTACACCTCTCCAGAAATTGCAGGGCTTCTACAACATCAATGTCGATGATGACGATGATCCGAGGAAGGTAAACATCACTTAAAAAGAAGGCCAAAGAGATGTGAAGGGACCAAGAGTTGAACTACCATTTATTGGGCAGCCAATCAAGATCAAAAAGGTCAATATTGGAACAAAGGAGACACTTAATCTTGCCAATATCGAAGATTATTGGGACGTTGCTACCATTGACAAGATTACAGAGTTATTGCACGAATATTAGGTATTTCTTCCAACCAAGTTCACTGATATGAAGGGAATCAAAGGACCTATGGGAAAGATGAGAATACCTTTGAAGCCAGATGAGAAACCAGTCAAGCAAAGACCCTACATTTTGAACCCGAAATACAAGGAAAAAGTGAAGCTTGAGCTCGACAATATGTTGGAAACAGAGATTATTGAACCTGTCAAAGAATCAGCGTGGATCATCTGTATGGTGGTACAAGACAAGAAGACAGGTGAAATCAGAATCTGTGTGGACCTCAGGAAGTTTAATTATGCCTATATGCATGACCCCTTCCCTACACCATTCACCGATGAAGTGTTAGACAATGTGGGAGGTCAAGAAGTATATTCTTTTATAGATGGATTTTTAGGATATCATCAGATCCAAATCACCAAGGAGGATCGCCACAAGACCACATTTTCAACTGAATGGGGATCCTACCAATACACAGTGATTCCATTTGGACTAAAGAATTCCCTATCCATCTTCTCCAGGGTAGTGGTTGAAGCATTTAAAGAATTTTTGCACAAATTCTTAGAAGCCTATTTCGATGACTAGACTGTGTTTAGCTTGCTGAAAAACCATATTGAATGTCTAAGACTAATGTTGGATAAATGCAGGCAGTTCCAAATTGATTTAAATTTGAAGAAGTTCATCTTCTACTCACCATTTGGAGTGTTATTAGGCCATATTGTATGCAAGCAGGGATTGCTGGTTGATCCATCTAAAGTTGCAATTATTGTTGATTTACCACCTCCTACTTTCGTTAAACAACTGTGCACTATGCTAGGAAATATTGGCTATTATAGGAAATTCATTAAAGGCTATGTCCAAATTAAAACACTGATGGAGAAGTTGTTGAACAAGGACTGCCATTTTGGTTGGACAGATGAATGCCAGCAGATCTTCGACACACTGAAACAGAAGATGGTCACTACGCCCATTCTGGTCTTTCCAGATTGGAGCAAAGAATTTCATGTGCATGTCGATGCATATCCCATTGCATTGGGAGATGTGTTAGCATAGCTGAGAAAAGGAGACATCAATCACCTGTTAGCCTTTGCTAGCAGGAAGCTATCTACAAAAGAAATTAACTATACCACTACAGAAAGAGAAGGATTAGCCATGGTGTACGTGCTGCAAAAATTCTGACACTACTTGTTGGGAGGACACTTTAAAATGTTCACAAATCACTCTGCGCAGAAGTACCTAGGCAACAAGCCAGTGTTGGGGGGGCGGATATGCAGATGGCTTCTACTATTTCAAGAATATGATTTTGAAATCATAGTTAAGACAAGAAGAATGAACAACAATCCTAACCACTTGTCGAGGATGGAACATGGCGAAGAACCCACCAGTTTGGAGGATAAACTGCCAGATGCACAAATGCTCGCCATTAGGAAGCTTGATGACCACTTCGCAGACATAGTCTAGTTCTTGTCAACAGGAAGGGCACCTGGTGAGTATATAATTCCCCAGAAGAAACAGCTTGTGGTGCGTGTTGCATACTTTTCACCTACAGTTGGTTAGCTATACAAAATGGGACCTGATGAGATACCAAGACGATGTGTTATGGAGACAAAGCGACCACTAATCCTTGCAGAATCTCATGAAGGCATCACAGGAGGACACTATGCAGGGAGAGCGACTATGCAAAAGGTCCTACGAGCTGGACTTTGGTGGCCTACCTTACACAGAGATGCTAAGGAGTATGTTAGAGCATGTGATGTATTCCAGAGAGTTGGGAAACCATCCAGATGAGATGAAATTCCATTATCACCTCAGATGACCCTACAAGAATTTGAAAAGTGGGCCATTGACTTTGTGGGACCTATAAATCCACCAGGAAAATGCACTAGATCAAGGTATATCATTATTGCGACAAAATACTTAACTAGATGGGTTGAAGTCAGAGTAGTTAGAGACTGTAGTGCAACTACAACTGCACGTTTTATATCTGACGACATAATAACCAGGTTTGGATGCCCCAAAATCCTTATGAGTGATCAAGGCACACATTTCATCAATAATACAGTTGAAGCCCTGACTAAAGAATTTGCAGTCCACCATCAAAAGAGCACGCCTTACCATCCACAAGAAAATGGAACAATTGAAGAATTCAATAAGATCTTGGAGACAACATTAACGAATATTTTTCATTGTAAATAGGGATGACTGGGACTTAAGAGTACCTGTAGTACTATGGGCCTATCAAACCACTTGCAAGAAATTAACAATGCAGACTCCTTTCAAGTTAGTTTATGGACTCAAAGTTGTTGTCCCAATGGAATACTTGGTACTAAGCTTAAGAATTGTTTCATTTACAGACATGGATGATATTGGCGATGTTCAAGAGAGGCTTGCACAGTTGGTTGAACTGGAAGAAGACCGATTCATTGCAGGATTCCACCAGCAGGTCCAGAAGGAACGAGAGAAGGCATATCATGACAGTCACATCAAGAAGAAGACATTCAAGCAAGGTGACTTAGTACTGGTATATGACAGTAAGTTTGTAAGACACCCAGGGAAGTTTAGAATGCATTGGCTAGGACCATATGAGATTGCCTATGTTACAGAAGGAGGAGCTACACAACTAAAAACATTGAAGGGAGAATGGAAGGAAGGATTGGTGAATGAGAGTCAGTTGAAGTTGTACTATGACAACCAGTTGCCTCGTAGTTCCTAGTAGACACAACTAGAAAAAGGTCTAGGTACCAGGTGCAGTTGAAACTGGGTACCAGACACAGAAAATATACTATGCATAAGGAGGAATAAGAAGGATAAATAAGAAAGTAAAGGTTGCATTGTGCAGTCCACAACCGAATAAAAACAGAAGCATCAGATCTGAAGTGCCTCGGGATGAGTCACAGGTGAGTGTTGGGAGCCTTTTGGCCCTTAGTTATGGAAGGAAGTGGAGAACAAGGGAGAAAATGTAAAAAGAAAACTTTGCGGGAGACACAGTGATTGTCACTGGGTCGAAGTAAGAAAAAGAGCAAAGAAGACGGAGCGAGGTATGGAAAATCAATCCATTGGACGAGAATATTGAGGATGATAGATCAAAAAGGAAGAGAGATCAAGGAAAAATCAATAAAATGACTATTGGATGCTTTGGAGCACTGCGTGAGAAGGAAGGAAAGACAGGCTGGTGAAGCTCGGAAAAAGTGGATCAAGTTGACCTAGGGTTTTAGACACCTAGGGTTTTGGTATTTAGGGTTTTGGCACCTAGGTTTCGGCCTAGGGTTGTCAGTGAGTTATTGTAATGTATAAATAGAGGTCGAGAGGACCTGGGTCGGGTCGGTACTATTGTTGAGAATTGTTATTGATTATTGTTCATTGAGAGAATATTGTATTATGAGCGAAAGAAGGGCTAAGAATAAGAACCTTTTGGCATTGTAAGATCTTCAGCTGGGTGAGAAGATCAAGTCTTGCAAATGGGTGTGCAAGAAGGAGAGAGAGAGAGAGAATAGAAATAAGATCTGCTAGCTAAGAAGCACAGATAAGAACTGTAATCTTTACTTTAATAAATCATAAGAACAGTTAAGTGGACGTAGCCCTAGAGAGAGGGTGAACCACATATATCTGGTGTTATGTGTGTATGATTGATGCTTTATCTTTGTCTTTGATATAATGTATGATTGATGCTTTATGTGTGTGGAGTAGATCTTAGTGATAACTAAGTTAGGTACACTATGTTGTATTGTGTTAAGAGCCACTTGATATTCCTCTAGTTGTAGACATCTCTGTCCTACAACCCTCCCATAGCTACTTCGTTTGAGACTGCATCTGCTTCATAGGTGTTGCTAAGAGGGCCAGTAGTTAGGTCTTGTTGGTGCGCTCTTGGAGTGAACCTTGGGTCTACCCCTGTGCCAACAAGTATCCCTCAAGATTATGAGTACTTTGTCTTCACTGCATACATTCCGAAAGGAATTTTCATAGTCGGGAGTCAGCTAGGAAAGATACCGTTGTTGAAGAACAAAGACTTCAACTTAGGAGACTGGAAGAACTACGCCATGTTGGATCCTCACCGCTATTTAACAAAGACAACCGGAAATAAACTTCACCTCATATCATAGCATTGGATTAAGGGGTTGGCGTAGTCCACTGTGTTGAACGTGATGAAGATCTCACGTTTTTTCCACCACCAGGAGGTTAACTCTTGTGTTAAAATCCTTCTGCCATGCTATCATGGCGAATATCTATGGCTTGACAAAAGGATTACTGTGGATCTCGCGTTGATCCACTGGATCATAGGTTTAAGTGTGAAGTTTCCTGACCCATAGAATTTTTATCTAGGGAAGGCCTCAAATTGTTCGTTAGCACAGTGTATCAAAGAATCTTACGGAGAGGTGGAAAAAGGAAAGCGAGGTTACAAGGTAGCCTTTATACAGGATGGCACAGTGTTCCTTTCTTATCAACTCTTAGCTGGAAATGTAGTGAGGAAGAAATGCCCCACACAGCTCACCGGATTCATGGTGGACCTCATGTCGACGATTAAAATCACAATGAGGATTTCACCCGCAAACTATTTATAAAAGCCTAATAATTATAAGCTAATAATATATATAATACTAGTAGGTGGGACCCCCTTGTATATTGGATATCAAATTTTGTTCTTATTTCATGTTTATGTTGTTGTTCGACACTATTTACATGGTTGATGAAATATTGGTTTTATTGGCGATGGATAAGGCCTATTATATATTGGTTCTAATTGCGACAATTGAATGATGAATAAGGCATGTTATGTGTTTTCCACTGCTCTAGGCTCCAATTTTATGTTACAATGGGCTATTTTATCCATTTTTATCATTGCTATCTGTTCTCGGATTCATTACTGTGACACCTGCAAAAGAGACATGTTAGTAATAATATATAAGAGAATTTGAAAAGAGATCAAAGAAATATAACAAATGCAAAAGGAAGGGACTATAATATACTAATATGCTAACCTATATGCATTGAAATTAAAATGAGCATAGTTTATCCTAGCTAACAAGTTAATAGCTATGTGATTTGATTGATTTATATGAAACATGGTTGATATGTGTTATGCCATAAGTTGGCAATGGATAAATATGATATGGGTGGCATGCTTGACAAGTGATAGATGCTAATTCCGATGCATGGTTTAATTGAATGGTTAATGGATTAGTGGGTTGGCATGTACTGATAAATTGAATGACTGGAGGGTGGAAGGGACATGCACTTACTACACGTCACTCCTACTCCCTCCACTGGCCACCACCCTAGTTTGGATATTTCTCAACTATGTTTTTCTATGGTTAGGCTCTGACTTTCAAGCAGAGGAAGAACCACTCGGTCCAACTCGCATTTTTAAGGTGCTTTTGGTTACAGGTATGTCTTTTCGCCATCCATGATCTACTCTAGTTATGAAATAGATATTGGCTCAGGATGTATGGGTCTGTACTTTCCTTAAGTATGGAAATTGTGTAAAGTGTGATATTTTTTCTAGAATGAATCGTTGATAGTTTTCACTGCAATAATGGTATAAGTCACAGTGTTATTGGTCGTTCTAAGTGTTAGCATCCATAAAGTCTCTCTGTCATTCTTGTTGTTTTTAGTTGGAGGGTTTCATTTGGCCTAGAGTGGTTGGTTGTCTCCACACATTGGTATCACCATACCCAGTCTTTTGTTGTTATGGAGTTTATTGGTTTTGAAATGCCTTGTGTCATTGCACATTGTTTCACTTGGGTATGGGTTGTTCATGCTACTGATGGTTGCGCAGTGGGTCATATTTATTTTTCTTGGATTTGTTTTATCTCATCGTTGTTATTTGGTTGATTAGGAGAGCCACGAGGGTTATACCCTCCGTGTTCTAAGTTTGTTACGAGGCCAAAATGGAGTCTCTCTTATCACACGAACTATCACCTTGTCTGTGAAGTCATTTGTGGTATATTCTATGTGTACACCGTTGGTCTCAGAGGTTCTCACGTGATGATGGGAGTCAACTCTAGTTTACCTCTGTTGGTCCACAGAGAAAACCCTTGATTTCTCAATATTGGGTTTTGATGGAGGGAACTATTATGGCTTGTCGGGTATACTGTAGGTCGTTATGAGTTGTTGGTGTATGGTCGAAAGTGTTTGATTTCTAACTCGTCTCTATTAATTTTTCTGATAGTGGTGTTGGTTTTGGTATTTAGCCACTGCATTGGTTATTATGGAAAACAATTTGATAAACTCAACATCGTAATTTGGTTGATTGGATAATTGGAGTGGATGCACAGTCGATGTCTCTTACATTGTAATTGTTTAATTGCTAACCCAACATTAGTTTACAATTGATTAATGCACATCGATGCTTTGTGCATAATGTGTCAGTCTGTGTGGGGATCCTACAACATGTTATGTGGAGTTGATAGTTGTTGTGACTGTGAAATGTTAAATTGCCATGGGAATATTGCAATCGTGATGATTATGATATGGCCATCCACTGTATATGCTATGAATATTATTGATTGCGTCATCAGAGATGGTCACGGGTTTTAAACAAAATGGTTTTGTTGCAAATTTGGTCAAGTTATGAGATGAGATCAGGCTTACTGTTGCTACCTCATTATATTAATTGATAGCCCAACATTATGGATGTTTGGATTCAGATTAGTTGGATCTATATAGTCACATAAATACTTTGCGTTTTGTCGAATGGTCTGTGTATTCCAAGCATAGTATGAATTAAAATGGTGATTGTTGTTTGTGTGTTAAAGTGGCAAGTCAAGATCTTTTCAATTAAAATATTGATGGTTTTATTTGGTTGTTTGTTATATGTGTTGATGAATATCATGCATCATAGCAGAGATAGACACGGATTTTGTGACAATTTAACCCCATTGCAATTTAATTATTAAATGAATTGAAGGACAGAATAGGGCACGACTTTTGAGTCTGTGTTTGATGATTGAAATAATTTGTGGGCAGTAGTTGATGAGTTGATACTAGATAGAGGGGAAATAATTGACTGTGTATTCATTTGGGAATTGTTTTAAAAAATTAAATGGATAAATGAGAAGAACATAGCTCCTCTACAGTTTGTTGTGGAATGCATACTATCTTGTTTTGATGACACTGTGTTACAGATTGGTTGCGATAAGTGATCAAGTTAATGCACATAATTTTTTAAATTTTACACAGTAGTTGTTCTTTTGGCATAGTGATCATTTTGGTTGGTGTTGAATCTTTTACATTGATATAGAATGATTTTATGGATTACTTAATTAATTTTATGAACAATACCCTCTCTCTTTCCCTACCATTATTTCTCTTTTCGGTAATTACAACCCCCTTGCCTTCCCACATTCATTTTTCACTCCCTGTTCTAAAATTTAATTATAGTCAAGAAAAATTATGTATTGAAGCAGTTTGAAGTCATGGTTTATTGGTTGGATTACAGTGATAATTTCTTGGATTTTCATTATAGCTGATTGTTATTGTCCTTGAGAAGTAATCATGTTTATGTTCCCCCTCATTTTATCATTTTTCACTCAATACAAAGCCCTCGCATATCCCAGGACCTTTTGTTCACCCCCTGCTCAATGACAACAGTTAGACAATTTGTATGGATTGGATTGCATGGGTCTGATATGTTGCTGAGCCAAAATCTATTTCATATTTTTAAGGAGTTATGATGTATGGTTGTTAAAGGGACTATTTTCTAATCAATCATGCATGCATGAATGATTGTTTTCAGCCGAGGTAGCCATGGAAGAGGAAACGGAGGGAGAGGTAATTGGAATAGAGGCCCAAGAAGGCCAATATTCTCCATACACTTTGATGTTGAATATCAAGAGTTAGGCCAGTTGTTTTAGGCTGTATTTTTCAATTGGATTGGGAAAGGAGTGGCCCAAACTAGGCCTGAAATGCCTCCCTTCCAAGCTCCACAAGCCTCCAGTAGTCTCATGCCCCCTCATGTCTCATTGCAACCCGAGGTTCCCAAAAATGATGGATGACAAGAGATTGTCCACCCGACATTCTCCCAACATCGTGGTTGGCCCAAATTTTCCTTACCTGCTCCCCCGCCTATTAACCAAATTTCCCAAGTTGTACCTGTCCACTCACCAGTTCAACCCTCTCATGCTAGCAAAAGGTTGAAAATTGAGGCCCACCATGCCCCTGATAAATGAAAAGCCATTTTTTCCCCTTCCTCACCCTCCAATGGATTTGATAAATCCATGTCTTCCCGGATACATTTGAGGGATGATTGTTCTCATGTGATCAACGAAATTAGGCCTAAAGGCTCAGTGCAACCGAAAGAAAATTTAGGAAAATCAAAGGGCGATAGCAACAATCAAGGAAAGATTGCATTTCAAAGTGGGAAATATGGTTTTTTATTTTAGGAATTATTGATGATAGTTGACTTCATAATTTTTGGAAAGCATGTTTTCGTTGGATATATAAGTAATATATTCTTTGAAAATAATTTCAAAGATCAATGAGATAAATTGTCAAATGTGAATGAGATAATGGGAGTCACAATGAAGTGTTTTTTACTTAATTAACTAGTTATGTTGTTATTGTTAGGATTTAAAGGGAGTCACAAGGGGTCCCACCTACTAGTTATTATTTATTTAGAATCCTTATTATGATTTATTACTCTTCCCCCTAACTAAAAAGTTGGTTGAGGTTTTAGTTAACTTAACTAATGAGGTAGTTCAACTACTTCAACCAATTCTAATTTTCTTAAAGGAAAAATGAAAGGGAGGAAAAAAGGATATAGAAGGAGAAGCATACTAAGGTTTGATATTTGAGTCTATGTTGAGATAGTTCAATTTTCATTCATTCCTTAATTTATCACAAGCCTAATTATTTTTTATGATAACAGGGTCTTATTGTAGACAACAAGATTCAGGGCTGAATTACATCATTCAAACACTTGTTTTTCAGAGGTGTTGATCTTTTCTTGATAGTATGTGTAGACTTGTCTATTTTTTAATTAGTTTTCATTACTGACAAAGGCTATTGTGCAGAGTCGAGTGGGAAGCAATATGTGGCAATCTGATCTAGCGTTTAGAGTTCAGTTTTTTATTTTATGTTCAGAATTCCTTTTGTATGTCCCCTCGGGGATGTTAAGTTTGACTTTGGTCTGAAATTTCTGCATGAAATTTTGTAAAGAGAATGACTCTTTGGTGAATTGGAATGAAATAAAGGATTTCTTTATGTCTCATCTGTCTTGATTATCATCTTGGTGTCTTTGCTTCTATTTCTACATTTATTTCAGCAATAATTATATTCGGAAAATCATATAATAATAATTTTTCCAGCAAGCTTTTACTTATAAAAAGACTAGCCTAAGCACTTCTAATCAATACTTGTGAGTTAGGATATTATTTTTTATGGCTATAAACATAGGTTTACATTCCCGTATATTTTTATTTAGCCAAGCAGAATCTAAAAATGCTTGGGTGAGATCATTTCATATATTTTCCTCAACATTTATTTGGCAACCGTACTGGGGAAATATTCAATATCTCTCTAGTTAATTTTAATACTCGATTTTCATCGATACATCTATTTTTTTGATATTGATTCTTTGACTCTTTTATTTCTTAATGATTGTACCTGTTACAAAGCAGCCCAATATTGAGCTCGGTCTTCAAGATCAGGCTAGCATTGTTTTAAACTTGTTTAACACCATTTTAGACACTGCCAATACCTGAGCTGAGCTTAATCATTCATTGGCAGCAATTGCACGAGATATTAGTGCCCAAGAACGTTGGGAAGCTATATGTAGACATCCTAGAAATCAGTAGTAACCTTCTTGTTTCTTCATTTTTGGCCTTTCTTTCATTTCCTTAGACTCTCGTGTTTCTAGAAGAAGAAGAGGCTTATCACCTGAAATTAATCCTATTGTTGAAATAGGAATAAGGAGCGTTGTGTTATCTACCCAACAATGTTCTCTAAGGAGAACTTTGTTTGATTCATCCAGATCATCTTTCTTTTCCTCATATATCATCCACAAGATGGAATCTAGTGGTGGCTCTGGTGGCACAATAAGTGCTTCCTCTTCTCAAGCTTCATCTTCATCAGTGATTGGTAACTTATATAGCCACCATATACATGTCCAATCTACCACAAACCCCACCAAAGTCATTAAAAAGTATGGGATTTTTAGTTTGAAGAAGATGCCATAACCACACGGTGGCATGTGTCCTCTCCTCTTAACCTATCACCTGCTACTCATCCACTTCATTAATTTAAAGAAAATCTTCGTAGGTTTTCAGGAAATAACACTGTCACTACAAACGAACACCTGGTGGAATTTTCTAATACCTGTCACAATATAGGAGCCAATGACAATGATAATTGCATGCCCTTATTCGTTAATTCCTTGGAAGGAAAAGTTGTGACCGAATTCTTTGACCTTCCTCCTAAGATTATGTCTACCTGGGAAGAATTAATCTATTGGTTCAGATACACTTATGGGAAATCTAAAATCCCAGTCGAGAGGTTAAGGGAGTATAATAACGTCACCTATAAGGATGGTGAGACCATCAAGTCCTTCAATTTTTGTTTCACTAAGCTATACAATCCAATCCCTGAACTCATTCAACCTCAGAACCAATCCACTTTCATGCATTACTAAAATGCATTACCTTCCCCCTACTGTCATAGGCTTGAGGAAAAATCCATTGATAATCTCGGTTGCACTCTACATACTTGTTCAAAGTATGAATAACATCTTGAAAGAACCGATCTTCCCCGGGGAGGATTAGTTAAACAGACAGACATGTCCACCCTCTTACAGCGAGTACAAGACATGAATAATCATATGATAGAATTCAAGAGAAAGGGAATTTTCTCCCCTCTCACCCCTGGAGCTTCATCCTCCTCTGCACCCCCCTTTAGAAATCCAATTGAGAATAATTTTCAGCCTAAAGCTATCTTTCCTCAAAGTTGGTGTAACTTTTGCGAAGAACACCACAAGGAAGCCACATGTGAAGTAAGGAAGAGTGTCAGAGATAAGGTCTTTGGTAAAATACCAGAAACTACTATCGTTGTCCTAGATTTCACAGAGCCAGAAGATGTCATGATCATCAATACTAGGAACAAATCCTATGCTCCCAAGGGAAAATTTGATCTTCCTCGCAATTATTCTAGACCGAGATCATCCTCACCCGTTGCTATTGTGTAGGTATCTAAGGTTCCTGATAGTCAAGGAACAGATTCCTCTCTCCCCTCTTCCAAGTAAAATATCTTGAATCAGTTGGCCAACATCAAAGCAGATGCAACCCTTTTGGACATGGTTGTCATCCTTGAGCAGCAGATGCATCTAAAACAATTCATGGAAGGAAAAGATTTTGTTTTATCCAATCTTTCTTAAGAGATAAATGAAGAGGACTCCTATGTAAATAAAGTAGGTGTACATAAATTTATATACCCTGTAAAAAAATCCCCCTTTTTACATTTCTGTAAAGATTATGGATAAGATTGTCCATTGTTGCCTCATTGATGGCAGTTCGGGCCCAAGTGTGATGTCGAAGATTATTATGGAAGAGATAGGATTCCCTTGTACAAATGAAAATGCTAGAAGCATGATCTCCTATAATAGCCTACAATAAACAACCATTGCTGACATTAAAGATGTGAACTTAGTTTTGAGTGCTCACCCTGAAATAAGGACAACCCTTAGTATTCAGGTAATCAATATGCATGTAAGAAATTACTCATTTATATTGGGAAGAGATTGAAAAGAATTAACAGGTGGATATCTCTCACTTGAAGGGACACATTTATTCGTGCCTCGGAATGGTAAGAACATCATATTCCTTAGAGAGGGAAGGATTTCACCTTATATAGAGAATGTTCCACAACCTAGTGTAAACTATATCGAGGAGGACCTAGGAGTATATTCCATCTTTGCCGAGGAGGATGATATTCTTTTGGAACAAATCGTTTTAGATGATGATATGTGGCACATGCACTTTGATGTTTACTCTCTAATGAATGTAATGGGGTTGGCATTATATCGGTTTCTCCTGTAGGGAAAATTCATAATTTGTCTTACAAGTTGGATTTTGCTTGTACGAACAAGGTCACTGAATTCAAAGCTTTATTATTAGGAATTGAAAATGCTTATAATCTTGGTTGTGGTAACCTTTCATTTTTTGGATATTCTAAGCTTGTTGTGAACCTGGTATGTAAGATACACTCTCCTAGAAACAAGTTGATGAAACGATACACCCAAACTGTTTAGACGCTTATCTCGAACCTATTATCTTTCAACATCACTCATGTTAAGAGGGAGTTGAATTCAATGGTTGATCGGTTAGTTGTCTTTGCAGCTTCTCCTAATCAACAACCTTTCCCTCACAAGCCTGATTGTTCCTTTCAATCTCTATATCATCCACATATCCCTAACAATGTAGAATCTTGGCAGGCCCTCCCTAACGATGAGATCGTTTGTGCTTTCATTCAAGATGAATCTCTTAATCCCAAGGAAATTATATCCATAAAAGATGACAAGATTAATAAGGTCTTGAATACTCTTGAGAGTTCGTTTTCTTCGAGTGATGTAGGAAATAAAGAAAAATAGAGAGAAGAGGAGTCGGGAAATAAGGTGGGTCAAACCATCTCCTCGAATATTAGGGCACTCAAATCTTCAAGGAGTGTTAAAATAAGTGTCAAATGTTATGATAAAGAAGAAATGAATTTTGCCAAGCTACTTGGTGAATTTCAAGATGTTTTTCCTTGGTATTATAAGGATCTTTGTGGTTTTGATCCTAGTTGCCCCATCAAGGAAGGAATGAAACCATCTAGGAAAAAACAAAGACCTATTAACTCTCCATTTAAAGAAACTTTTCAAAGGGAGTTGGAAAATTTCTTAAGGGCTGGGATTATTTTTCCAGTCTACCCTCAATGGGTTTCCAATTGGGTACCTATTTCAAAGACTACTGGTCATATTAGAACCTACATTAATTTTCTCACTTTCAGCTAGGATATTATGAGAAATCATTTTCCTCCCCTCAATATGGAAATGATTCTATAGGAGGTTGTAAGGTCACAGATGAGGCCCGCCCTTGAAAAATTTTTGGGTTACAATAAAATCAAGGAAAAGGGGGCAGATGTTCACAAAACCACTCGTATCACTAATTGGGGTTACATGACTTATAAATGCATGTTTTCTAGCTTACCTGATGCAAGTATCACTTTTAAAGGACCTATACACACAACTCTTGATGAATTGATCAGTATCCATATCTACCTTGATGATCTAATAATATATGTTAGGGAGACAATAGTTACCTCAGAGTTTCAAATGTTATTCTTGGGTCCTTTCAAAATTTCTTTTGTACTAAATACTAACTCTTACATTCTAAAGGATTTACAGGAGCAATTTTTTTCCAACAACACTAGCGGTTCCCACTTGAAGCATTACGTGGAACCAACTTGAAAATTTCTAACGTTGCTTGGGTTCTCTGAAGATTAGTAGTTTAGCTCTGCTTTCAGTTTTCTTTTATTTTTCTTTTATGCCTTATAGTAGTGTGATTTATGCTTTCTGTTTTAAACATTTCCTGCTACTTTTACATTTCTGTCAGTTTATTTCTGTTGTTTTAATTTTCTGCAATTTTATTCTGTTAGGATTTTTATTGCTTTGTCATATTTTTAATTGATTTTGGTTGAGAATAAGATGTTGGATCAGTTTTTCCACAGTGACACTTCTACTAGATATTGTTAGTCAATAACAATCAAGATTACATAGTTGTTACGATGTTTCCCCTGAAAACATACTTGAATTTGTTATCTTCTTTCACTGTTGTCTTATAAAGAGATTGGTTATCTCCCACTTCTTCTTTCCATTTCTTTATCCATTTGAGAAGTAAAAGAAAAAGTCCATTATTTTTTCTCCTTGAAGTAAAGAGAAAAATTTGGTTGAATGATTATGCATACAGGGATAAATCCCTTCATACTTAACATTTTTCATGAGTTATTCCCAAATTCTCGGTCATTTTTCCATTAAATCCGCTCACTTCCCCCTATTGCATAATCATTCTGGTTATATCCTCTTAAATCTATTGTTCTTGGTCTGCTAAACCATGAGTTCTGATTTCTAGATCTATTGAAAAAAAAAATCCACGTGGAGTCGCCAGTTTGTTGACGATTAAAATCACAACGAGGATTTTGCCAGCAAAGTATTGCTAAAAGCCTAATAATTATAAGCTAATAATATATATATAATACTAGTAGGTGGGACCCCATTGTAGATTGGAGATCAAATTTGGTTCTTATTTCATGTTTATGTTGTTGTTCGACACTGTTTACATGGTTGATGAAATCTTGGTTTTATTGGCGATGGATGAGGCCTATTATATATTGGTTCTAATTGCGACAATTGAATGATGGATAAGGCATGTTATGTGTTTTTCACTTCTCTAGGCTCCAATTTTATGTTACAATGGCCTATGTTATCCATTGTTATCATTGCTATATGTTATCGGATTCATTACTGTGACACCTGCAAAAGAGACATGTTAGTAATGATATATAAGAGCAGTTGAATAGAGATCAAAGAAATATAACAAATGCAAAAGGAAGGGACTATACTATACTAATATGCTAACCTATATGCATTGAAATTAAAATGATCGTAGTTTATCCTAGCTAACAAGTTAATAGCTATGCGATTTGATTGAGTTATATGAAACATGGTTGATATGTGTGATGGAATAAGTTAGCAATGGATAAATATGATATGGGTGGTGTGTTTGACAAGTGATAGATGCTAATTCTGATTCATGGTTTAATTGAATGGTTAATGGATTAGTGGGATGGCATGTACTAAGAAATTGAATGACTGGAGGGTGGAGGCGAGATGCATTTATTGCACCTCACTCGGTCCAGCTCACATTTTTAAGGTGATTTTGGTTACAGGTATTTCTTTTCGCCATCCATGATCTACTATGGTTATGAAATAGATATTGGATCAGGATGTATGGGTCTCTTATTTCCTTAAGTATGGAAACTATGTAAAGTGTGATATTTTTTCTGGAATAAATCGTTGATGGTTTTCATTGCAATAATGGTAGAAGTCATAATGTTATTGGTCGTTCTGAGTGTTAGCATCCATAAAGGCTCTCTGTCATTCTTGTTGGTTTTAGTTGGAAGGTTTCATTTTACCTAGGGTGGTTGGTTGTCTCCATGCATTCCTATCACCATACCCAGTCTTTTTTTGTTATGGGGTTTACTGGTTTTGAAACGCCTTGTGTCATTGTGCATTGTTTCACTTGGGTATGGGTTGTTCATGCTATTGATCGTTGCACAGTAGGTTATATTGATTTTTCTTGGCTCTGTTTTATCTCAACGTTGTTAGTTGGTTGATTGGGAGAGACGAGAGGGTTATACCCTATATGTTCTAAGTGTGTTACGAGGCCAAAATGGAGCCTTACTCCTCTGTTTATAGTCTCTCCTATCACATGAATTATCACCATGTATACGAAGTCATTTGTGGTATATCTTGTGTGTACACCCTTGGTCTCAGAGTTTCTCACATGATCATGGGAGTCGACTCTAGTTTCCCTATGTTGGTCCACAACACTTGATTTCTCAAGCTCGTGTTTTGATGGAGGGAACTATTATGGCATGTCGGGTATACTATTGGTTGTTATGAGTTGTTGGTGTATGGTCGATAGTGTTCAATTTTTGGCTTGTCTCTGTTGATTTTGTTGACAGTGGTGTTGGTTTTGGTATTTAGCCACTGCATTGGTTATTATGGAAATCAATTTGATAAACTCAGCATGGTAATTTGGTTGATTGAAGAATTGGAGTGGATGCACAGTTGTTGTCTCTTACATTGTAATTGTTGAATTGTTAACCCAACATTAGTTTACAATTGATTAATGCACAATGATTATTTGTGCGTAATACATCAGTATGTGTCGGGATCCTATAACATGTTATGTGGAGTTGATAGTTGTTGTGACCATGTATTGTTAAATTTCCATGGGAATATTGCAATCGTGATGATTATGGTATGGCCATCCACTGTATATGCTATGAATATTATTGATTGCACCATCAAAGATGGTTGCGGGTTTTAAACAAAATGGTTTTGTTGCAAATTTTTTCAAGTTATGAGATGAGATCAGGCTTATTGTTTCTACCTCGTTATATTAATTGATAGCCCAACATTATGGATGCTTGGGTTTAGAGTAGTTGGATTTGTACAATCACATAAATACTCTGCGTTTTGTCGAATGGTTTGTGTATTCCAAGCATAGTATGAATTAAAATGGTGATTGTTGTCAGTGTGTTTAAGTGGAAAGTCAGGATCTTTGCAATTAAAATATTGATGGTTGTATTTGGTTGTCTGTTATATGTGTTTATGAATATCATGCATCATAGCAGAGATAGACACGGGTTCTGTGATATTTTAACCCCATTGCAATTTAATTATTAAATGAATTGAAGGATAAAATCAGGCATGAATTTTGAGTCTATGTTTGATGATTGAAATAATTTGTGGGTAGTAGTTGATGAGTTGATACTGGACAGAGTGGAAATAGTTGACTTTGTATTCATTTGGGAGTTGTTTTAAAACATTCAATGGATAAATGAGAAGAACATAGATCCTCTATAGGTTGTTTTGGAATGCATACTATCTTGTTTTGATCACATTGTGTTACAGATTGACAGTGAACAATGAGAAAGTTAATGCACATAATTGTTTAAATTTTACACAGTAGTTGTTCTTTTGGCACAGTGATCATTTTGGTTGGTGTTGAATCTTTTACATTGATATGGAATGATTTTTAGGATTACTTAATTAATTTTATGAATAGTACCCTCTCTCTTTCCCTACCATTATTTCTCTTTTCGCTAATTACAACCCCCTTGCCTTCCCACATTCATTTTTCACTCCCTGTTCTAAAATTTAATTACAGTCAAGAATTTTTTTGTATTGAAACAGTTTGAAGTCGCAGTTTCTTGGTTGGATTACAGTGATAATTTCTTTGATTTGCATTACAGTTGATTGTTGTTGTCTTTGAGACGTAATCATGTTTCTTTTCCCCCTAATTTTATAATTTTTCACTCAATACAAACCCCTTGCATATCCTAGTACCTTTTGTTCACCCCTTGCTCAATGACAACAGTTAGACAATTTGTATGGATTGGATTGCATGGGTCTAATATGTTGCTAAGATAAAATATATTTCATATTTTTAAAGAGTTATCATGTAGGGTTGTTAAAGGGACTATTTGATGATCAATCATGCATGCAGGAATGAGCTTTTTCAGCTGACATATCCATGGTAGAGACAACCGAGGGAGAGGTAATTGGAATAGAGGCCCAAGAAGGCCAATATTCTCCATACACTTTGATGTTGACTCGCAAGAGTTAGACCAATTATTTCAGGCTAGATTTTTCAATTGGATTGGGCAAGGAGTGGTCCAACCTAGGCCTGAAATGCCTCCCTTCCAAGCTCCACAAGCCCCTGGTATTCCCATTCCCCCTCATGTCTCATTGCAACCCGAGGTTCCCGAAAATGACGGATGTCAAGATATTTTCCACCCGACAGTCTCCCAACATCGTGGTTGGCCCAAACTGCACTTACCTTCTCCCCTGCATATTAACCAGATTGAACAAGTTGCACCTGCCCACTCACCAGTTCAGTACTCTCATGCTAGCAAAAGGTTGAAAAATGAGGCCCACCATGCCTTTGATAAAGGAAAATCCATTGTTTCCCCTTCCTCACCCTCCAATGGCTCTGATAAATCCATGTCTTCCCAGATGCATTTGAGGGACTATTTTTCTCATGTGATCATCGAAATTAGGCCTAAAGGCTCAGCGTAGCGAAAGGAAAATTCAGGAAAATCGAAGGGAGACAACAACAATCAAGGAAAGATTGCATATCAGAGTGGGAAATATGGTTTTTGAGTTTTTATTTTAGGTATTATTGATGACAATTGACTTTAGAAGTTTTGGACAACATGTTTTCATTGGATATATGAGTAATATATTTTTTGAAAATAATTTCAAAGATCAATGAGATAAATTGTGAAATGTGAATGAGATGACGGGAGTCACAAGGAAGTGTGTTTTTCTTAATTAACTAGTTATGTTATAATTGTTAGGAGCTAAAGGGAGTCACAAGGGGTCCCACCTACTAGTTATTATTTATTTAGAATCCTTATTATGATTTATTACTTTTCCCCCTAACTAAAAAGTTAGTTTACTTTTTAGTTAACTTAACTAATGAGGTAGTTCAACTACTTCAACCAATTCTAATTTTCTTAAAGGAAAAATAAAAGGTAGGAACAAAGGATATAGAAGGAGAAGCATACTAAGGTTTTCTCTTTGAGTTTATGTTGAGATAGTTCAATTTTCATTCATTCCTTAATTTATCACAAGACTAATTCTTTTTTATGATAGAAGGGTCTTATTGTAGACAACAAGATTCAGGGCTGAATTACATCACTCATACACTTGTTTTTCAGAGGCGTTGATCTATCTTTGATAGTCTGTGTAGAGTTATCTGTTTGTGAATTAGTTTTCATGACTGACAAAGGATATTGTGCAAATTCGAGTGGGAATAAATCTGTGGCAAGCTGATCTAGATTTTAGAGTTTATCTTTTTATTTTTTGTCAGAGGTCCTTTTGTATGTTCCATTGGGGATGTCTAAGTTTGACTTTGGTCCGAAATTTCTGCATGACATTTTGTAAAGAGAATGACTCTTTGGTGAATTGGAATAAAATAAAGGATTTATTTATATCTCATCTGTCTTGATTATCATCTTGGTGTCTTTGCTTCTATTTCTACATTTATTTCAGCAACCATCATATTCAGAAAATCATATAATAATAAATTTTCCAGCAATATTTTACTTATAAAAAGACTAGCCTAAGCACTTGTAATCAATACGTGACAGTTAGTATATTATTTTTTATGGCTATAAACATAGGGTGACATTCCCGTCTATTTTTATTTAGCCAAGCATAATCTGAAAATGCTTGAGTAAGATAATTTAATATATTTTCCTCAACACCTTGCAGGAAAGCGTGTGGAGGGCATGCAGATGAACTTGGCAAACTACCTCATCAATGAGATAGAGAAGGATTGTCACGAAGCCCAGTACTTGGGATATGAATTTCATTACAGTTGCTTGATCATTTTGATCTCATTTCTTTCTTGGAAAATGCTTGAAGGAGACACTTTCCCAGAGATAGAACCTTCAGAGCCATTGGTCGCTTGATTTTCTGCCATGTGGTATATGAACGACATGAAGAAGCAGTGGAAGTCCAATGTCATGTTTCATGGATATTACCAGTAGTTGAAGGTCTCCATAAAATCATTCCCACGTATGACACCACACACCCTGCATCAGTACTGACCTATAGCTAAGTTTCTCATTGATCCCCACTTCATCTACATCATCGTGCGAAGAGATGAGCACCGGGAAGAATGATGCAGGAGCATCGTAAGTAGCCATCCAAGCAAGCGTAAAGGTGGGAGACAGCTAGAAAAGCACCAGTGCACATTTTGAAATGTTTTAAATATTAATAAATGTATATTAATGTAATAGCTAGGGGAAGCGTACTTACATTTATATCTTGGAGTTGTAAAAAGATCTTGAGCGATTTCTCTCATCTGTCTAATGTAATAGGCATTTAAGTATGTTTAATGAAAGTAGGTGAATGTAATTTAATAGATTAGATAGTTTAAGAGCATAGGAGGGAAAACGGATTATAGACACCCTCACCCTTGTATCAGTATCAAGAAGAAGAGAATTAACAAGATAGAAAAAAAAATTGTAAGTTGTTGAGCTGTAGCAGAGAGCTGTAGAGAAGAACCCATGTACAGAAACACTTGAGTTAATATATAAATCTTTGACTCAATTTTCATGGTGTTATGATGCTTATTGTTTACATTTCTTAAATGGCATGTTTACAGTTGTTTTTTTTCCTCTGCTATGCATTTGTTTCAATGCTATGTTGTGTGTATGATTTCTTGTTGAATGTATGAAGTCTGAGAGAGAAGAATAATGAGTTTCAATTGTTTCTCTTCCTAAGAGTTCCTATAAGGATTACAGTGAACATTCGCAAGGTGTGCATTGACGTGGGTCTGAGTTTTATCTCAGAAAGCTCAGGAGAGATACCATTGTTATCATACCAGCAGAAGTGCAGGTGAAGCATAGAGCCATGCAAGGTGTGTGCAAGCTAGTTAAAGCCTTAGAACTTATCAACTAAGGTGAAGGTTGAAGGACTACTGTTGCAAAGAGTGCACAGAGTCGAAGACTCAAATAACCATAAGTTATTTGAAAGTTTGTCGCAAGGAGTGCGAGTAAGATTCCTTTTGGAGACTTGAATTTGAAAGCGAGAGCTCAGGATAGATAGCACCTTTGAAGTGTTCAAAGGGAGGCAGAGTTCAAAATCATCTTGCATAGGTCAGGTTCAGGTGGAAGGATGCCAAATCATTTTGGCCAGAGATCCTTGAGAAGAGTGAACGAACGGTGAAATTTCTTCGTGGGGAAGTGTTGAAATCCCGTGGATCGTTGGATCTCGTAGATCTGTGAGGAGGTTAAGACTAAGCATCTTTTAGCATTCAGAATCTCAAGAGGAGTAGAGACCGTTGGATGAGAAGCAACAGGAGCCATTGATCTGGCGCACGAATTTTTCTATCTCGAAGGTTTGCAAGGGAAGAGCACAAGATCTTGGTGCTCCAACTCACGAACTGACGAGCGTCGAGGGCTCGTGCGAACACATGGCACATCCGTTAGGTGGGGCCACGTGGTTTACAGATGGCATGTACTCGTTGCATAGGAAGGAGTCAACACATCGCTTGGAGTTTCACAAAGGGGGAGCACGAGGGCTCGACACTCCAACTCGCGAAGTCGCGAGTTGCAAGTAGTGCTAGTGCTTAGCCCTAGCTAGTGGTTATGTGAGGAGAGTGCTAACAAGGGGGAGCCTACCTGTATCGCATCTTGGGTATCAGCGATTGGAGAAAGAGGATTCGAGGGGCTTCGACTCATGAACTCGCGAGATCACGAGTTGTGAAAGGAGCTTGTGTTAAGGCCTCGGTCATAGCATTGTGATCGCAAGGAGGTGAAGCTTGTGCCTTGTTCATGTTCGAACAGGTGGGGTTTCTGAAGGACCTGTGGATTCGTTGAAGGTTCTAGCAGGGAATCAAAGGAGTTGCTTCAGGCTGAGAAGGGTTTTAGAATGATCCTATGTGGATCTTGGCCCAAGGGTCGGGGGTCTGCGTCATAGTGGTATCAAAGATCTAGAACAAATTCTTTGCTTTATGTAGCAGAGAGAAAAGAGATATTTTACAACAATGCCATCGAGAAGAAGAGACAGGCAAATACCTGATCTAGCAGTGGAAAGAGAAATGCGCAAATTGTGTGCCAAGATTGATGCTATGGAGACAACACAGAGGTGCACAGTTGACATTGGGGATATTAGCGAAGCTGAAAGTGAAAATGAAGTTGGAAACGAAGGAGAAGAAGTTGCAGTCAAAGATGCTGTGGAAGAATGCCTATTCAGGGTTGTTGCAAGGACAGGTGCCAGAGAAAAAATGGGCATTTCCACGTATGAGGGAAACTTGGATGTTGAAGAGATTCTAGACTGCATTAGAGATCTAGACAAATGCTTCGACTACAAGGATGTCGAGGAAGACAAGAAATTCAAACATGTCGTTACTAGACTTAAAGGGAATGCAACACTATGGTGGGATGAACTACAGGTTGATAGACGCTACAAGGGAAAGCAGAAAATCAAGAGCTAGGATAGAATGGTTGCAAAAATGAAATCCAAGTTTATACCCAGAGATTCTCAAATCACTTTGTTTCGAAGGATGCAGAATTTGAGACAGAAGTTGATGTCAATGAAAGAATACACTGAAGAATTCTACAGGATAAACATCAGAGCAGGTCATCAGGAAAGCGATGATGAAAAAGTTGCCAGGTACATGAATGGTCTGCGATATGACATTCAATATGAGGTGAGCATGATGACCATTCGGACTATGGAATATGCTTATCAGATGGCTCTGAAAGCTGAAGAGAAGATGAGCCGGAAGCAAGGTCAAAGAGGCCGAGGTAGAAGTCAAAGCAGAGGCAAGATAATTTCCCAAGATAGGATTCAGATACCTAAAGAGGAGAAGAAACCTCAAACTCAATCTGAGAGGGGAGGAAGCTCACAGGGAAGGCAGTGTGCTGATAGAAATACTTTTCCTCGAGCCAAAGGAAGAGGAAGAGGTAGAGGAGGTGAAGTGAAATTCTTTGTTTGTGGAAAAATAAGACATAAATCCTATGAGTGTCCAGATAAGAAGAAAGAAGGCGGTGAAACTCACATTGCCGAAGCTCAAGGATGGAATGTTGAGGTAGAATATGCTGAGGGTGGAAGATCCTTAATGATGAGGAAAGTTCTCTTGAAACCATAGAAGGAACCAGAGAACCCGGCCCAAAGAAACATTTTGTTTAGGACTGCTTGAAAAAATAAGGATAGAGTATGCAAGGTCATAGTGGATAGCGATAGCACAGACAATCTCGTATCTATAGAGATGGTAGAAAAGATAGAGCTGGAGACTGTTGTACATCCAAGCCCATACAGAGTTTCATGGCTACGAAAATGACATTAGGTAAATGTCACTAAACAATGTTTAGTCGAATTTAAAATAGGAGGATACAAAGATGAAATATTATGTGATGTCATTCCCATGGATGTTTGTCATATATTGCTGGGTATAACATGGAAATATGACAGAAACATGGTTCATGATGGGAGAAAGAACACATACACCCTGGAGAAAAATGGTAGGACACACATGTTGCTACTGATTAAGAACCAAGAGGTGAAAACAGAGATGAGAAACACTTTACTTATCATGAGTGGGAAGGAACTTCTTGATTAGGTTAAGAATAAGGAGGGCACACAATTTATTGTGGTCAGAAAAGCCAAAATTGTTTTGACCAGTATGAGAATAGATGATCTACCAGAAGAAATTCAGGGGTTGTTGGAAGAATTTGTTGATATAGTAGTGGAAAAATTACCTTGTTCTTTGCCACCTATTAGGAGTATAATCCATCATATTGATCTTATACCTAGAGCCATTTTACCGAACAAAGCAGCGTACAGGTTGATGCCATAGAAAAATGAAGAAGTTAAGAGACAGGTCCAGGACTTAATGGACAAATGATTGATTAGGGAGAGATTGAGTCCATGCATTGTTCTGACAGTGCTCAACCCAAAGAAATATGGAGGCTGGAGAATGTGTACAGACTCAAGGGAAATCAATAAGATTACCATCAGGTACATATTTCCATTGCCAAGGATGGACGACTTGATGTATTTCTTGAGTGGAGCAAAGTTGTTTTCAAATATTGATTTGAAAAGTGGATATCATCAGATTAGAATGAGAGGAGGTGATGAATGGAAGATAGCATTCAAGACAAATGAAGGGCTATATGAATGGCTTGTCATGCCATTTGGCTTAATGAATGCGCCCAATACTTTCATGAGATTGATGAACGAAGTCCTGAAGGATTTCATTGGGAAATTCATCATTGTATATCTTGATGATATATTAATTTTCAGCAAAACAGGAGCAGAAGACCTAGAGCATTTAGATGTAGTAATGAGGAGGTTACAGCAAGAGAAATTGTTGATCAATATGAAGAATTTGTCATTTATGAGAAAAGAACTCATTTATTTGGGTTTTGTTATCTCTGCAAATGAGTTGAAGATGGATTCGGAAAAGATAGAGACGATTAAGAATTGGCCATCGCCGAAGAGTGTGTTTGAAGTTTGAAGCTTCCATGGTTTGGCTAGCTTCTACAAAAAATTCATCCGAAACTTCAGTGGAATTAGCGCACCAATGATGGATATGGTGAAGAAAAGATATAAATATTTTCACTGGACAGAGGAAGCAGAGAAGAGCTTCAAGCTGCTAAAGAAGAAGATCACTGAGCAACCAATTCTGGTTTTTCTAGATTTCACCAAGACATTGCAGGTCAGGCCGATCGCGTACTTGAGCCAAGACGACAAGCTGATCACGTACTTCAGTGAAAAAATGAATGAAGCAAAGACTAAGTACTCCACATATGACAAAGAATTCTATGCAGTCATACAAGCGCTGAATAAATGGAGACACTATTTGGTTCCCAAGGAGTTTGTTTTGTACAGCGATAATCACGCTTTACAATTCGTGACTCAACAGGAGAAGTTGAGTAAAAAACATGCTAAATGGGTTGAATACATGCAGAATTTTACTTTTGTGACTAAGCATATTTCTAGAACTGCTAACAAAGTTGTTGATGCTTTGAGAAGGAAATATTTACTTATGCAGGAATTCAGAGTCAAGACTTTGGGTTTTGATAACCACAAATAAATGTATAGGGATGATACAGAATTCAAAGAGGCATATGAGGCATCCGAGAATCCAATTCTCAGGGACAGAAGCCAATGGACCGATTATATGATCCAGGATGGATTATTATTCAGAGGCAATCAACGATGTATTCCGAGATGCTCCATGAGGGAGAATTTACTGAAGGAAAAACATAGCGGAGGATTAACCGAACACTTTGATCATGATAAAATGTTCTCAAAGTTGAATGAATCATATTTTTGGCCAGGGATGAGGATGGATGTGAAGAAAGTTGTGGACAGGTGCAGAATTTGTCAGCACACGAAAGGAAAAAGGCAGAAAACAGGGTTATACCAACCATTACCTATACCTGAAAGGTCGTGGGACGCAGTGAGCATGGATTTCATATTGGGGCTGCCAAGGACACAAAGAGGATATGATTCAATCTTTGTAGTTGTAGACAGATTTTCAAAGATGACACATTTCATACCATGCCAGAAAACCAGTGACGCAACTCATATTGCAAACCTGTTTTTCAAGGAAGTCATCAGACTTCACGGCTTTCCAAAGAGTATCATTTCTGATCGAGATACCAAGTTCGTAGGAAATTTCTGGAGAACCCTATGGAGGAAGCTGGGAAAAACTTGTCTTTTAGCTCAGTGTATCATCCTTAGACGGATGGACAAACAAAGGTCATAAATAGGATCTTGGGAGATTTGCTAAGGAGCTTAGTGACTGAACACCACAGTCAGTGGGATCACATTTTTCCACAGGTGGAATTCGCTTACAATGATTCACTCAATAGAAGCACAGGGCAGAGTCCATTCCAAGTTGTATATGGAATGAAACCAAGGGGATTTTCTGAATTGAAAGATGCAGAAAAAGCTGAATTCAAAAGTGCTAGTGCAGAGGACTTTGCATAAGGAATGAAGGAGCTTCACAGCCGAATTAAGGAGTGATTGCAGAGTTCAAGTCAAGAATACAAGCGAAGAGTAGATCAACACAAGAGAGAACTTCAATTTGAATTTGGTGATCTTATTATTGCACATCTAAGGAAGGAGAGGTTCCCAAGGGGAACATATAACAAACTGAAGATGAAAAAGATTGGACCGTGTAAGGTCATAAAGAAATTTGGGGCAAACACATATGAGATTGAATTACCTGATGGGGTTGGAATCTCACTGATATTCAACATTGTGGATTTGTACCCTTACAGAGATAAAGAAGCAGGAGCAGAGGAGGAGCAAAAAGAAATTCGATGGACCAAACAAATTCCTGTAGCTGAAAAGCCACAAATGGAAAGAATAATTGATAAGAGGATTAGAAAAAAGACCAGGAGAAAAGAGTATTTTGAATACTTGGTCAAATGGAAGGGACATCCAGTTGAAGATGTCGGTTGGGAGGATGAAGAGGAAATTCATAGGCATGGACAGACCGTGCAAGAACTCATGAACAAGAGTTCATGACAGATTTTAAGTGAGGGAGTATGATGCAGGAGCATTATAAGAAGCCAGCCAAGCAAGCGTAAAGGTGGGAGACAACTGGAAAAGCACCAGTGCACATTTTGAAATGTTTTTGAAGCTTAATAAATGTATATTAATGTAATATCTACGAGAAGCATACTTACATTTATATCTTGGAGTTGTAAATAGATCTTGAGCGATTTCTCTCATCTGTTGAATGTAATAGGCATTTAAGTCTGTTTAATGAAAGTAGGTGGATATAATTTAATAGATTAGACAGTTTAAGAGCATAGGAGGGAAAATGGATTATAGACACCCTCACCCTTGTATCAGTATCAAGAAGAAGAGAATTAACAAGATAGAAAAAAATTATGTCAGTTGTTGAGCTGTAGCAGAGAGTTGTACAGAAGAACCCATGTACATGAACACTTGAGTTAATATATAAAGATTTGACTCAATTTTCATGGTTTTATGATGCTTATTGTTTACATTTGTTAAATGGCATGTTCACAGTTGTTTTGTTTTATCTTCTACGCATTTGTTTCAATGCTATGTTGTGTGTATGATTTCATATTGAATGTATGAATTCTGAGAGAGAAGAAGATAGACTTTCAATTGTTTCTCCTCCTCAGAGTTCCTGCAAGGAGTGCAGTGAATGTCCGCGAGGTGTGCATTGACGTTGGTCTAAGTTTTATCTCAGAAAGATCAGGAGAGATATCGTTGTTCTCATACCAGCAGAAGTGTAGGTGAATCACAGAGCCATGCAAGGTGTATGAAATCTAGTTGAAGCCTTATAACTTATCAACTAAGGTGAAGGTTGAAGGACTACTGTTGCAAAGAGTGCACAGAGTCGAAGACTCAAATAACCATAAGTTATTTGAAAGTTTTCTGCAAGGAGTGCAAGCAAGATTCCTTTTGGAGACTTGAATTTGCAAGTGAGAGCTCAGGAGTGATATCAAATTTGATGTGTTTAAAGGGAGGCAGATATTGAAATCATCTCGCAGAGGTCAAGTTCAGGTGGAAGGATGCCAAGTCATTTTGGCCAGAGATCCTTGAGAAGAGTGAACGAACGGTGAAATTTCTTCATGGGGAAGTGCCGAAATCCCATGGACTATTGGATCTCGTAGATCTATGAGGAGGTTAATACTGAGCGTCTTTTAGCATTCAGAATCTCAGGACGATTAGTGACCGTTGGATGAGAAGCAACAAGAGCCATTAATCTCGCACACGAATTTCGCTATCTCAGAGTTTCGCAAGGGAAGAGCACAAGAGCTTGGTGATCCAACTCGTGAAGTCGCGAAGTGTCGAGCACTGAGGGCTCGTGTGAACACATGGCACATCCGTTAGGTGGGGCCGCATGGTTGACAGGTGGCATGTACCCGTTGCATTGGAAGGAGTCAACACATCGCTGAATTATCGCGTCTTGGAGTTTTGCAAAGGGGGAGCATGAGGGCTCGGCACTCCAACTCGCGAAGTCACAAGTTGTGAGTAGTGCTAGTGCTTATTCCTAGTCAGTGTTTATGTGAGGAGAGCGCTAAAAATGGGGAGCCTACCTATATCGCATCTTGGGTATCAGTGGTTGGAGAAAGAGGAGTCGAGGGGCTTCGACTCACGAACTCGCGAGATCGTGAGTTGTGAAAGGTGCTTGTGTTAAGGTCTTGGTCATAGCATTTTGGTCACAAGGAGGTGAAGCTCGCGCCTTGTGCATGTTCGCACAGGTGGGGTTTCTGAAGGACCTATGGATTTGTTGAAGGTTCTAGTAGGGAATCAAAGGAGTCGCTTTGGCCTGAGAAGGGTTTTAGAATGATCCTGTGTGAATCTTGGCCCGAGGTTCGGGGGTCTGTGTCAAAGAATTGCAGTCATACTACAAGATGAAAAATGAATATATGGAGAAAATTACAAAGGAATGGCTAGAGGAATTTCTTGTACCTTTTGTCGATGCAGATTTATCTAACACTGAAACCATAGGAGACCCCATAGTTACACGAGTTGAACATGTTAGATAGTCCAGTGGGACGAAGAAGAAGAAAAAGAAGGATGAAGCCCAGGACATAGAGAGTGATGAAAGGGACAACTCTTATGAAGATAACGGGTTTGGCTCACCAGGACAAGGAGAATATGAAGCAGAAGGACAGGGAGGAGGAGATGAAGGAGAAGAAAAGAAAGGAGGAGGTGAAGTTGCCACCCCTCCACCTGAAGATCCCTTGTTGGGATAGTGACAAATCAAAAGAGGAAGGTTTCTCGAAAGAAACCCTTAGTAAGGAAGAAGATGTGCACCAATAAGCCACAATTGGAGGCCACCCTCACCGATGACAACATTAGTCTATTCCATGAATCTATGGAGGATGCCTCTAAGGACATATTGCAGAGATACTGAGTGAAATAGGAGGAGATATATGGAATAATTGAGAGAGAATTGAAGGAAGTGCAGCAAGAAGTTCGCTTGGTCCGCGCAGTACCTACTGCATTGTCTGTGCCTTCCTCATTACAGACAACAGAATTGGGGGATGAACCAGCCCAATTGAGAAGGATTGTTGATGCAAAAGAAGCTTTGTTCCATAGAGATCGAGAAGAGAAGGAGAAGGCTACATAATCCTTGCAAAAGGAGAAATACAAAGTCCTAGTAAAATTATGAGTAGTGTAGGACAGTATAGTTGCCCATGAAAGTGAGAAAGAAGAGCTTCAGGTTAAGCTTCAGGAGGATAAATCCTAGCTATAGAGGGAAAATAGAAGTTTCCCTCATAGCAAGGTGTGGTCAAAGAAGCGGTAAGTAAAGCATGTTTCTCTGTGTCGGGCTTGGCATAGGAGGAGAAAGAGTCGATCGAAGCTCAAGTAGTGAAGCTCGCAGAGACCCTCTAGCAGCTTCAAGCTAGGATAACAGAAATGGAGGCCCAAACAGTACCGAGCACCTCGCAGGAGGTGCGTTACTAGAGGGAGGAGACCGCTAAGAAAACAGTAGTAAGAATAAGAGCCCTTGCTTCAGTATGCAAACAGTTAAGTGATAGAAGCACCCAGACATATGAACGCCTCGTCAAGGATCCATAGCTAAAGAAGCTACAAGCGTAGTTATAGGAGGCGCAACAACAGGAATTTTCAGTGCAAGAACAGATGAAGCTACTCACCACAGTGGAAAGAATGAACAGATCCTAGGAGCAGTGAACAATACAATAGAAAATCACTTCCCTTTAGGGTAAGGTAATGGAAGTAACGTAGAAGCTACAACCTGGGAAGGATGAATATTTCAAGTTGTTTGAAGATATTGATGGACATGGATCACAACTATATCAAGTGGTTTCAGCAGTAAAACAATGCCTGGAAGGGCCTATTATAGAGAAAACAATCTAGGAGCTCGCTAAGAAGGAGGCTCGGGCAAAGAAGCAAGTCAAGGCAGCTCGAGTTAATCTTGAGAATTTCAAAGCAGCATTATTCAGACCTGAGTGACTCGAGACGAGTCACAAGTGAGTGTTGGGGGGTTGTTGGCCCTCGACCAAGTTTTGAGAAAACATTGGTCATATTTGGACCACTTTTGGACTTTGACACAATGGTTGAAGAAGGAGCGCCTAGGCGGAGTTGATATTGTGGGTCTCTCTTATTTTTCAGGATATGTGGACCCAGTAAGGGGTTCTCTAGGTTTTTGTAACAGGTTTATGGGATGTCATCCCATGGGGTTTTCCCATGTTTAGGCCTTATTGTAAGGGTTTGTAAAAGTATAAATAAAGAAGAATGTATTGTAGAAGTAGCTAAGTGCAAGTAGTTCAAGTTGCTTTGTGCAAAGGAATGTATGTGTGTTAAGGCTTTGTGCTCGATAGAGATTTGGCTCTGTGCATTGACCTAGTTGTGGAAGGAGGATCTAGTGCTTAGTGCATAGATCTCCAGTCTTATGCGAAGCTCGACTCTGTGGCTTAGCGCACAGGAGTGACTGAATGTAAGATCTCGGTATATAATAAAGAGGTGAAGAGGTTGGTGGATGTAGCCCCACACTATGGTGAACCACATATATCTGGTGTCTCGTGGTTTTTTTTGTGATATGTTATTTCTATTATGAATCTACTTAGTGCTTTGATTATGTTGTGTAATAGATAGATATTTTATTGGTTAAAGTGATTTACTTGTGTTAAGGGTAAATGAATGCTAGATTTAACTGATAATGCTAAGTGCTCAGGGTATATAATCATTCATTGTTACTGCACCGATCTATCTTTGATTATATCCTATAGTGTTAATTAAGCTAAGAAACTAATGCATTTTATTTCCTAAGTGTTAATAGACTATTCTATGAAGTTAATTTATCACATATCTATGTCCCATCTTGGTTACAGACACTTGCATCTTGTAACCCCCCTTGTTTCTACCTTAGGTGAGACTTCGCCTGGACGGTCCCGATCTCTGCTTGATTTAACGGCTATGATTAAATCATCATATCGCATATTGAAATTTCGGCATTTCTAATATTCAAAGTTCTTGTCACTTCCAAATCATGAAGCCCAAAACTCCGATACAGACTTGAATCAACTATCCAGATTCATTTTTGATGATCCAATGACTACTATTGAATCGTGAAAGTTTGTTGCAATGGGATCCCTGTCTGATACAGGCTTGCCATCAATGACCTCCATCATTTGCTGATTCACTGTCTGTTTCCATCAATAACAACCATTCGTTGATTCGTTGTCTTTTGCCAACACGCATTCGTTGTTTGTGCAATATTTGCCAACAATCTCCCCCTTTGGCATTGATGGAAACACAAACACCCATATGTTTTTGGGCTCGACTCTACTATGTATTCAGACTCGACTCTTCTCTCGAAATCCTCTTCATTCGGCCATTCAGACTCGACTTTGTTCCCGAAACATTTCGAACTTGGCAACTTTCTCCCCCTTTGACATCAATGTCAAAGAAGAAACATTCTTCCACTGACCCTGTTGCAAAACATACTCCCCCTGTTGTCTATAAACATCTAGAAAAGACATCAGATATTCAATAAATACTCCCCCTGACTAGGTGAACATTTTAATCACCATAAATCATAACCCCCAACTTTTGACGAAGATATCCAAAAGGGGTCGTTGCTAATGGTTTGGTAAAAATATCAGCAATCTATTCTATAGAGGGTATATAATTCAGTTGAACAATTCTGTTTGTAACTTGTTCTCTGAGAAAATGGTACTTGATTGGAATATGCTTAGTCTTGGAATGAAGAACATGATTTTTGGAGACACTAATGGCACTTGTGTTATCATAATGAATTGGAATAGGATCAGTGTAAGTTACCTTCAGATCTGCAAGAGTTTGTATCATCCATAAGATTTGTGTGCAACAAGTAGCAACAACAATGTATTATGCCTCTATAGTGGATAATGAGATGGATCCTTGCTTCTTACTAATCCATGCAACTAATGAGTCACCCAAAAAGAATGCTCCTCCACTGGTGCTTTTTCTCTCATCAACACAATTTGCCCAGTCTGCATCTGAATAAGAAGTTAACTGGAAATTCTGGTTTCTAGGATACCACAGTCCATAGGTCATTGTTCCCTTCAAGTATTTAAATATTCTCTTGATAGCTGCCAAATGAATTTGTTTAGGAGCAGACTGAAAACGACCTACCATTCCAACAACTTGCATTATATCAGGTCGGGATGTTGTGATGTACAGAAGACTGCCTATCATTGACTGATATTTCCTTTGATCAACATCAGATGAGATATCATCTTTTCTCAGCTTGCAACCAACCACCATAGGTGTCCTGACTATAGAAGAATCTTCCATCTGAAATTTCTTCAATATCTCTTTCAAATATTTTTCTTGAGAAATAAAAATTCCTGCAGAGCTTTGTTTTACTTGTAAGCCAAGAAAATATGACAGTTCTCCTATCATAGACATTTCAAATTCTGTTTGCATAGAATTAGCAAACCACTAGACAAATGATTGATTAGTACAACCAAAAATAATATCATCTACATCAACCAAAACAACTAGTAAATGATCACCTTCAGTCTTAATGTAAAGGTTACTGTCAACAATACCTTTCTTGAACCCTTTTTCTTGTAGAAATTTGTCCAGTCTGTAATACCAAGATCGTGGTGCTTGTTTTAGTCCATATAAGGCCTTCTTCAGCTTACAAACACAATTAGGATTGTCTGTCAATGAAAATCCTTTAGGTTGCTCCATATATACTTCTTCCTCTAGATCTCCATTAAGAAATGCTGACTTAACATCCATCTGATAAATTTTGATATTCTTATGACAAGAATAAGCAAGAAACATTCTGATAGCTTCTAATCTTGCCACTGGTGCAAAAG
>ML776746.1:135487-147757 GCA_009831015.1 Picea engelmannii | reverse complement strand
GCTTTGATACCAATTGTTGGAAAATACTAAAACAACTAAGAGGGGGGGGGGGTGAATCAGTTGTTTATAAGCTTAAACAATTTTATACCTTTTAAAACATTATTAATCTTCCTTCAAGTGATCATCAACAACATGCATCATATGTACAGTAAAAGTAAAAACCATCAGTCACACATAAAGTACACACAGAGACAGATTTTCACGAGGAAACCCATAAAGGGAGAAAACCTCTTCTTCTTCGAAATGATAGGCAGTCTTTTGCAGTTTTGTACATCATTTATAATTGAGCACCAACTAAATGTGAGGTTGCTCCCTCTGTTTAACAAGCTACAACGTGTTTGAGAGCTCCAACTCTCTGGTTTCTCTAGCACCCACTAGAAGGAAGTACCAACTCCCTGAGTATTCCAGCACCAACTGGATGGAAGCACCAACTTCCTGAATGTTCCAGAACCAACTGGATGGAAGCACCAACTTCCAGTTACACAGGCTCCAACTTGAATAACAGAGAACTCATGTTCTCCCTAGCACCACCCTACCACCCTTGTTTTTTCTGGCAACAACCAGATGGAAGTTACAACTTCCTGTGTTCAAGCACCCACTTGAACTTATGAGGACAACAGTCCTCCCGAGCACCTCCCAACCACCCTCTAAAATTAAAGGATGAATACTCATACAATTTATGTAGATAAATCACTTCTTACCATTCTTTTTCTGTTCTGTAGTTCTTCTCATTCTCTGTCCATTCAGCAAGTCTCCTCTGCATCACATTGTTCTGTCATTCTGCTCTTCTTCTGCTTGCTCTATCGTTCTGCTCTTCTTCTTCTTGCTTTGTCATTCTTCTCTGCTTCTGCTCTCCATTTCATCTCATACTGTACCTCGTTTCAAATGTCACACCACGCATCTCCTTCTGTATTCTTCCTTACAGTCTCACTCATTTCTTCCTTAGAACAACCAACTTGACAAAGTATGTTTCCTTATCTCTTATACACACAGGCACAACGTTTCAACTTCTCAACTCCTTGGGCAAAATGACGACAATTGTCCAGCCAACCGAAACTCCAACTGATCGACCACTATTGTGCGATGATGAGTCTGTTTTACTAACGGATTTGTAACTGAAAGTCTTAAGTGTGTGTGGAAGAACAGTAACCCTCCGATCACATTCAAACCTTATCCGCACCGTTGGATAACCTTCATTATTCTTGCCTTTTAAATCGGGTTTCGACATTCTTCATGTTTTTCACTTATAAATCTCGATACACCAAATTCCATAAATCGTTCAAATCAACGATCCAGGTGCAATATTGACTCAACCGCTACGATTGTGTCGCAATATTGCATATCGTGATTTCGGTATTTTCTGTTGGTGTTCTTGTCTCCTTGATATCGCGATTCATGAAACTCTGACGTAGAGTTTGATCAACGATCCAGGTGCGATCTTGTCTCAACGGTCACGATTGAATCACAATATCGCGTATCGTGATTTCGGAAGTCTCATTGCCTTTATTCACTTTCCACTTCATGTTGCGATCCCCGAAGCTCCAACACGGTCTAGAATCAATGGTCTAGATCATAGCCTGATATAACGGCTTAGATTGCATCGCGATTTCGCATATCGCAAAATCGACACTCCTAATGTCAAGTGACTTTGTCATTTCTAATTTCCGATACCCGATGTCGATGCGCCCCTTTCCACGCGCTAGCCTTGCTGGCTATAGGCCTTGGCCCATATGACCGTGAACACATGACCTCGGTCAAACCTCTCATCAGGGTTTCGACATTTTCTATGTCACCATGTACATGCCTACGAGATTCCCGATCCTCCGATCTCCGATTCTCCGATGAAGGAAATCAACGGTATAGATCTCATTCTTGCTTTAACGACTGCGATTAAATCGTGATTTCGGGGTTTTCATTGTCAAGTGAATTGGACATTTCAAAGTCTCGATCCCCGATTCTCCGATGAAGCCTCCTGTCGAGATTCTCCTGGTGGCGCCCAAAATCTGACACGCATCCTCTCCAAGTGGACGGTCCCGATCTCTGCTTGATTTAACGGCTATGATTAAATCTTCATATCGCATATCACGATTTTGGCATTTCTAATATTCAAAGTTCTTGTCACTTCCAAATCGCGAAGACCGAAACTCTGATACAGACTTGAATCAACTATCCAGATTCATTTTTGATGATCCAATGACTACTATTGAATCGTGAAAGTTTGTTGCAATGGGATCCCTATCTGATACAGGCTTGCCATCAATGAACTCCATCATTCGCTGATTCACTGTTTGTTGCCATCAATGACAACCATTCGCTGATTCGTTGTCTTTTGCCAACACGCATTCGTTGTTTGTGCAATATTTTCCAACACGGTGTACAATGCGCAAAGTGCATGGAGTGCATGACTAACAGTCGAAAGACCCGAGAAAACACAGAAATGGCACATTAATTAGTTTGGTTGGGCCTCAACCACTTTTTGGATGAAGAGGATATCCCCCATACCCAAAATCATCCCCAAATGTTTCCTTGGTATCATTGAAAAGGATGGGAGGTACCTCCAAGGGCCTCCCATTCACATTTGGAACCAGTTAAGAAAAATATTTCCATCCTCCTATAAATAAAGGGCCATTGTATGAAAAAAATAAGAAGCATTTGAGTATTGTTATCATGATCATTTTTAGCTTTGTGAAGCCATCTTCCTCTTTGAAATATTTTGGCATCCATAGCAAGTGTTAGGACTCTCTCCTCTTTAGTAGTCCATCACTTTTTTCTTCCCATTTTCTTTAGTTATCCATTGATAGTAGAACGAAGACTTTGTACTTGGGGACTCAAGAGCCTTCCCAAAGAGGAAGAGGGGACTCATAAGTTCCCATATTTCTCCAAGGAATATCAATTTGAAGATTAGTTTACTTGGTATATCTCTCTTGTGTTTTCTTTGTGCATTCATTTGAAGTTATTGTTTGCTTAGTTTAGATTTATTAAATTGTTGTTTATTTATTGTTTCTTTATGTTAGTTGAGCCACTAACCATCTAACTCTCTATTGTTCATTCTGAATAGCCTAACTAGATAGTTAAGGGACCTCCTTTTTCCAAAAGGAACCCAACAACCAACACCCAGTTTCCCAAACCAAACAGTAATCAATCTCTCATAAGTTTCTCAACCACACAAAAAAATCTAGTTTACCATATCTCTTCCCCTTCATCCTGTACCACCCAAAGAAAATGAACCCCATTCACTATTGTTGGATATATGGGTTGACCCAGGTTCTACCTTATTTCTCCAAAAAAACCCTAGAAATCATCGCCCCTTCTGGTAAACCAGAAGGCTACACCGCACATAGAGTGCACCGCGTAGTCTCACCCGAGATGGCTTATGGGTGACTGCAGGACGCAGATGTCTGTAGTCATGGAAGGGATTGGGGATGTTTTTTTTAATTCTTCTACGTCTACTTTCACATGCATCATATCATGTACTTAATTATACCATTCATCTAAATCTAATAGTTATTTCATTCTTCATTATTAGTAATGCACGCTACAAAATACTACTCTAGCCATTCATCATTCATTCATAATTGAAGAAACAAAAAAAATCATTCAAACACATCACAACACATTATTTTACCATGGTTCATGCCCCCTGGGCTATGTCCACAAATATATTCTACTTTATTTATTATTCCTCATCAAAACTTCTTGTGTTGCGCACATTACATCATGGGTTTTAGTACTGGTGAGGTTGGCCAACGTCGCACCAAGCATCACAGATTGCGACCTAACCCTCAATTACATCTCAAAATTGACTCCATATGATCTCTACAACTCTCAACCAAACATATACTTCAAATAAGAACTCAAAAATGTGTTCAAATTGATTAGCTGATACCAAGTGATAATAATCCCCTATCAAAAAATATCTAATTTTCCTCATACATCCTCTATTTATATTACAAAATGGGTAAAAACCCTTACATCATGATTCAAAACCCTAATTCTAAATGGACTCCACTTTTCCACTTTCTAATTGTCTTGCACGCTAATCCATAATTTCGTCACATTGATTTTCCTTTATTCCCGGTGTGTTGCTCCCTTTTCCTTCTTGCACACTACTTTCTCCTCATTTCCTAGCATGTGTTGCTTCCTTGGACCATTATCCCTCATTTGTTTTGTTGTATCTCGAACTTTACCCCAAAATTGTTGCTCCAGTAGGCCCCAACACCAACTCATGGCTCATCCTGAGCCACTCAGGCCGTGCATGCCTCCTACACAAATTTCTCTAATGCCTCGAACTTCTTTGTGAGTGCATCTACTTGCGTATTGGCCTGCGCACTTTTCTCTGTCAAGGTTCTCCACTACTTTCATTATTATGTGCTCCTCCAACACTTTTATTCTTTTTGAATGCACCTATTCCAGTAGACCTTTCTTTATTTCTCGATATTCTCTCATCTTCTTTGCTTTCTCCTCCAGGGGATCCAACTAAGCATGTCTTGTATGTCTTTCCCCTTGGATTGTCTTCAGTTCTACTTGTAGGTTTTTCATCTCCTGTGCGGCCTTCATTCTCTCCGATTTAGAAATTGTATTTTTCCTTTTATTTAAGTATTGAACTGCAACATTTAGCTTCTCTTCCCTCTCATCCAACTATTGGATTCCTTCGTCTTCTTCCAAGCTCATCTAGATCTGCGTGGTCCTTTCATAGATGTCTTCTACTTATTTTGCCTCCAGTGCAATAGTATTTGTTTGTTATGTTTCTTGTTGCTCCCTCTCTGATCTAACCTCTGGAGGGGTGGTTGGTGTCATCTTCCCAACCATATCTTCTATCTCCTTTTTATACCCATCCATCATTTCCATCATTTGTGCTATCCTCTTTATATTTTATTCTGTGTTGAGGTCTCCTTCTAGTGCACTGGCTGGGATCATTTGGAAGAATTCCTCAAGTATTTTCTCTAGTATGTCTATGCATTGTTTTTCCTCCTCACATTCTAGTTGCACTTATTTAAGAATTGTCTCTAGCACCTCCTTATCTTCCTTGTTTTTCTCCAAGTTTTTTGCATATGTCCTCGCCCTGGATTGAACTTTGTGCGCCACACTCATCTACAACTCATATAATGCCTTTTTTGGGATATTGGATAACTCCAAATCTAATTGTTCCACATCCTTCAAAGGTTTATTCATGGTGTCCTCGTCTACTTGTAGAATGCTCTATTTTATCTGGAATGTTGTGCTTCCCATTATTTCTATCTTGATTGTCTCCTTCCCTTCATGTATTTTCACTTGTTGCATTGTGCTTCTCCGTTGTGTAAAATTAAGTTGTAATCTCTCTAAAACTTATTTAACATCCATTATCTTCTTCATGAGTTATTCTCTTTAATATCTGTGACATAGAGTGCTTATTTTCCTCGGTCTTGTACCTTATCTTCTACTAACTCTTCTTCATCTTCTTTGCTTTTGAGCTCAATGGGATTCTTATGTGCCTTCATCTTCTTTCTCTATTCTCCCATCTGCATGGTTGATTTCATATTTTCTTTCTGCGTCAATTTCTTTACTTCTGGTATGTTTCTAGTCCTTGTCTCCTAGGTTGGGATTTCATCTTTATTATGTGTTCCCATGCTTGTACTTTATGTGCCCTTAGTTCCTAGTACTGAGGCTCTCAGTACTATTTCCTTCTTCCTTGGTTTCTTTGTTGTTGTACCAACCACTGTTGATTTGGTTTTCTATGTTGATTTTCTAGTATTGGCTGTTGGGCTACTAGAGTTTTTCATTGTGGAAGATTCTTCCTATTATTTTCCCTCTTCTCCTTTCTTAACTTCTACTCGAACCTTCCATTGATCTGGCCATTCTGCTAGTACCCATTGCAATTCTTTTTTCGTTATGCAATACTGCATATTTAACCATGTTTTCTTATGGTCTATTATGTCTTGTATCCATATGTTATGCCCTGATGCCTTGAAATTGGCAATCCCCTCATGCTCCTTCACCACTTCAGGTCAAATTATCCATGTATCTGGAATTTTCTCCTGCATTTCCTTAATGTACATGCCAAAAATTCTTGAGTTGGCTTTCCTCTGCTTGGCATTAGTTTTGTTTCATAGGTTTTCATATATTGTTGTGCCGCACTTTCCTTTTCTTTCACAAAACATTGAAAATTTCAGTTTTTCCCATGCGTCTAAAGCTAACAATATCAACAACCAGGAATAGTGGAATTTCTTTCTAGCATCCTACGCATATCTGCAGTATTTTAAGAAGAGGTTGAGAAGATACGATGACCAACTGAGAACTATACCTTTTTCTCATTGTGCAGTTGTTGCGACTACCCCTGCAGATGCCTCTTCTTTGAGACACTTTCTAAGTAGCTTGCATGCCATCAACTTTGTCACAAATTTGGTAGCTGGGTCATTGATGTTCTTAATGATCATACCTTTATTGGCTCTGTCTCTGCCAAATTTTTCCTTCACTTCCTCTACAATAGATTTTTCCTTCATTTTATCATTGAGGTATTTCTCTGGTTTTACCCCATCTATTGGTAGTCATGTAAGTTTATAAATGATATTGGCATCAATTGGGACAGGTTTTTACATCCATAAAATCCCTCCATGTACGCACGCCAAAAAACACTTTACACATGCATTAACATATTTCCCCCTACCGAAGTGAGGAATTTCCAGTAAATTCATAATTCCAGAGTTGTAAAGTCTGACTATCCACTATTTGGGCTCCATTATCTATATTCCTTTCGAGGTTGACCCTCTATTTTCCATGTAACCCTCCTACGCAAGCTCTAGAAACTTTGCCACTTCTATCACATCATGATCCGTTTATCTTAACTTGGGAAAACATCCCAACACATATTCTACAAAAATGACTAAATATGGAATGTGGGGCACTTAGAACAAAATATGTCTATGTGTGTGTTCTATCACCATTGTTTCCCTTTTCTTCGATGACCCTGATGTTATTTCTTCTGGAGTTCCTTCCTCCTCCATTTCTTCATCTGTGTCGAGGTCATCCTCGACCTCTAGGTTTTCATCTACTGTAGGTTTATTTGACTATGTATTATCACTGTAATCATCACCCTGTTCTCCCTCTATGTGTGTTTCTCCTAGGTTTCCTGAGCCAGGGTTTGCTTCCATTCTAGGGTTTCGTCCTTGCGTTGCTTGGCTGAATTTCGTTGCTTCTTCTTCTAGGTTTTATTCTTCAATCTACATCAGACTAATTGATTCACTTTCTATCATTGGAATATCATCCACATAAACCACTCTAGTCATCTCCTCCATCGATCTGTTATTGTTTTTGGTTCTTCGTGTGAATTGACTGAGTCATCCAAACTTTGGTGGTGCCATTCTTTTCACTTGGGCAAAATATTCTATAGATCTCAGCTAGGTTCTTCACAAGTTGTTACTCAGTCGCACCTTGGTTTCTATATCGCTCCTTTTCTCAAACAATCACAAGTTTTTTCCCTTTTCCATGATTTTCCCCTTGTATAGACTCTATCATAAATCCTCTGACGCGCCCTTTCTTTTTCATTGACCATTTTTTCACTTTTCTGGTCATTTCCCATCTCGTCCCATAGTGTTTATTTTTCCTATGCGCAATCTCATGAATTCTATCACACCAATTTATTGTATGTTGCGTGTTATCATTCTCAACTATCTGTCTACCAATTATTCCTCTAACTACTTATTTTTGTCTTTTTCTTCATTTTTCTAGTTTTTTTCTTCCTCTTTCTTCTTTTTCTACTTTTTCTTTTATTTTTTTTCTTTTTCTTATATACATTATGTACAATTCTAATTTATGTGCTATGATTACTAAGGGTTATAGGGTCAACCTATACAGTTTCAATCGACTACCATTCATGAGTCCTTGAACTTCCTTGCATATTAAATCCTTCAGCTGTACAACACCTACATTTGTGATAGACTTTATCTCATATGGACCTAGCCAATGTATTCTAAGATTCCCTGGGTGTTTTAATTACTTATTGTCATAGAGGAGAACCATATCTCCCACTTTGAATTTTTTCTTCTTAATATGTCTATCATGTCATGCTTTATCTTTTTATTTTTGTACCTCTTGATGGAAGCCAACTATAATTATGTCTTCTTATAATTCCATCAATTGAGCTAATCTTTCCTGTGTTGCACCTCTTTATGTCATGTCTGTAATGGATGCAATGCGTAGACTTGGTATAAAATAATCCAAAGGAACTAAATCTTCTTTTCCATACACCAACATGAAAGGTGTCTGCCCTGTTATGTTCTTGCATGTAGTTATATAGGCCCATAAAACTGCTAGTACTTTCAAATCCTAGTCATCTATATTCACATTAAAAATATTTTTCAAGGCCTTCTCCAAAATCTTGTTAAATTATTCTATTGTCCCATTCACTTAAGGATGATATGGAGTTCTTTTCTGATGATGTATCTCAAATTATTCTAAATTTTTCTGGATGGTACTGTTGATAAAGTGAGTCCCCTGATTACTCATCATTTTTTTTGGAATCCAAATATTGTCACTACATGTTCAAATAAGAAACGCGTTGCAATTTCTACACTGTAATCCTTCACCGTTGCTTCCTCAACCCATCTGGTTAAATATTTTGTCATTGTAATAATATATCTAGCCCCTGGTCTTCTTGTTGATGGATTAATTGGACCTACAAAGTCTACTTCCCACTTATCAAATAGTTGAAAATTTACTTGAGGTGTCAATGGAATCTCATCCCTCCTGGATGGATTTCTAATTCTTTGATAGACATCACAATTATGACATTAATCCTTTGAATCCTTGTGAAATTGTGGCCACCATAATCCTGTGTGAAAAACTTTCTGCACAGTGGTTTTCCCTGCATAGTTTCCTCCAACAATCCCTTCATGTGCTTCTACCAGAATGATTGGTCTTTCATGCTCCATAACACATCTCCTCAAAATGTTTTATGCACCAAGTTTGTACAAGTGACCTACAATCAATTGGTAGTCTACATCTCTAGCTACCAAGTACTTCTTCTGCACAGTATTAAATTCCTTTGGTGAAAATATTGTACTCAGAAACTAAATAATGTCAGCAAAATACTCATCATCAATGTGTACTGAAAATAATTATGTATCCGAGAAGTTTTCCTCCAAGTTACTTGGTTCTTCTCCATTATTTAACATGGACAAATGATTTGGACCTGCATTCGATCATCCAAGCTTCACCAAAACTTCAAATTCAAATTCCTGGAACAAAATTATCCATCTACATATTCTTCCCCCCAACACTGGCTTATTGAATAAATATTTAAGAGAAGAATGATCTGCAAACATCTTGAAATGTTTCCCTAATGACTAATGTTTGAATTTATGCAATGCATATACCATAGCTAATCCTTCCCTTTCTGTAATATTTTAGTTATGTTCTGAGTCTGATAACTTTCTTCTTGCAAATGCAATTGGGTGATTTATTTCATCTTCCCCTGGCTATGTTAGTATTGCTCCTAGTGCTATTGTAGATGCTTCTACATGCACATGAAATTCCTTTGACCAATATGGAAACACCAGAATTGGTGCATTCACCATCTTCTCCTTTAGAATATCCAAAATATGTTGTCACTCGTCATTCCATTGATATTTAGTATCCTTCTTTAGCAATTTCTCCATCAGCATAGTAATCTGTGCATATCCCCTTATAAACTTCTTGTAATACCCCGTGTTGAGGAAAATATATGATTTGATCTTAATCAAGCATTTTCAGACTTTACTTGGCTAAATTAAAGTAGACGGGAATATCACCCTATTTTTATAGCCATATCCTAACTCACAAGTATTAATTACAAGTGCTTAGGCTAGTCTTTTATCAACAAAAAGCTTGCTGGAAATTCATTTTTTATGTAATTTTCTGAATACATCAGTTGCTAAAATAAGTGTAAGAATAGAAGTAAAGATGCCAAGATGATATTCAAGATATATGAGACATAAAGAAATCCTTTATTTCATTCCAATTCACCAAAGACTCATTGTCTTTACAAAAATTCACATGAAAATCTTGGACCAAAGTCAAACTTAGAAATCCCTGATGGAACATACAAAATGACCTCTGAAAAAAAAAAAAAAAACTGAACACTAAAAGCTAGATCATCTTGCCACATATTGCTACCCACTCGACTCTGCACAATAGCCTTTATCATTCATTAAAATTAATTCACAAACAGACAAGTATACACAGAGTATCAAAGATAGATCAACACCTCTGAAGAACAAGTGTTTGAATGTTTTGATTTAGCCTTGAATATTGTTGTCTACAATAAGACCATGCTATCACAAAAGAGAATTAGGCTATGATGAATATGTGAATGAATGAAAACTAAACTATCTCAACATAAACTCAAGGAGAAAACCTTAGCATGCTTTGTCCTTCTATCCTCCTCTTGTTCCTCCCCTTCATATTGTCTTTAACAAGTTAGAATTGGTTGGAGTAGTTAAACCAACTCATTAGTTAAGTTAATTAAAAAACTCAACTAACTTTAGTTTGGGGGGGGGTAGTAATAATTATAATAAGGCTCATGAATAAATAATAATTATTAGGTGGGACCCCTTGTGACTCCCTTTAGTTAATAACAACCATAACACTCATAACATAATCCATTAGTTAATCAAACACCCTTGTTGTGCCTCCCATCAACATACTTACTTTTGGCAATTTTAGCTCATGAAAATTGAAATTATTTCAAAAATAATACTCATATATCCAAAATAAAACATATTGTTAAAAATCCCTGAACTCCACTGTCATAAAACAATAAGCAACATAAAATTCAAAAGCCACATTTTCTAGTCTATGATGCAACCCTTCCTTGGTTGTTGTTGTCGCTTCTTGACTTTTCTGAATTTTCCTTGGGCTGGGAAGAGCCTTTAGGCTTTATCTCACTGGTCACATGGGAACAATCATCCCTCAAATGCATCCATGAAGACATGGATTTGTCAGAGTCATCGGAGGGTGAGGAAGGGGAAGCAATAGCTTTTCCTTTATCAAATGCATGGTGGGATTCAGTCTTCAATCTCTTGTTGGCATGGGAGGATTGCACTGAAGAGTGGTTAGGGGAAGCTTGGACAATGGGGTTCAAAGGTGGAGGAGAAGGCAAGGTTAAGTTTGGCTAGCCACGGTGTTGGGATACTTTCGAGTGAACAATCTCCTGCCACCCATCATTTTCTAGGACTTCAGGCTATAAATAGACATGAGTAGGCACAGGGATGGAGGGGGATTGAGGGGCTTGGAAAGGAGGCCTTTCAGGCCTTAGTTAGACTATTCCCTGCCTAATCCAATTAAAGGATCCAACATGAAACAATTGGCCAATATATTCTGAATCAACATCAAAATGTATAGAAAACCTAGGCCTTCTTGGGCCTCGATTCTAGTTACCTCTACCTCTGTTTCCTCGGCCATGGCTTCCCCGACTGAAAAAACTCATCCCGCATATGTTAAAAATTAGCAAATAGTCTTTTAAATAACCATGCATGACAACTCCTTAAAAATACGAAATAGATTTGGCTCAGAATGTATCAGGCTCATGCAATCAAATCCATACAAATTGTTCTAACATTAATCAATGAGCAAGGGGGGTGAAACAGTGTTCAAGGATACGTGAGGGGTTTGTATTGAGCGAAAATATGATATAATTAAAGGGGAGAAGAAATGGTCACTTCTCAATGACAACAATCAATCAATTGTAAATCAACCCAAAAAACTTCACTGCAATCCATTCAAGGCACTGCCACTTCATCCACTTAACACAAAATTTTCTTAGTTGTAATCAATATCATAACACGGAGTGATCAAAATGAATATGGGATATGTGAGGGGGTTGTAATTAGCAGAAAAATGAGATAATGAGAGGAGGCGGGGGGGGGATGTTTATTGTTCATGAGATTAATCAAGAAATCCATAACCTCTTTTCCAATAAGAAAAATATGCATCAACCAACAATCAGATGACTAAGTAATAATTCCTGTGTATTTGCTTAAATTCATTGTCCATTAATATCCAACATAGTGCCATTACAAAAGATAAGTATTTCACACAATTTGCAAGAGGTTATGTTCCCTTTATTCTCACATTCTACATTTAATAACAGTCAACATAGTCCTCAATCTGTAATCATTAACATCCACCACTGTCATACATTTCCCCAATCCACACCTATATTTGAAAGTAATGTTTCCCAAAAAATAATAATGAAGCCACTATTGTTGTAATAGAGTCAATCAAGATCTATAATGATATTTGTTCCCATATATATGC
>ML776746.1:115509-130807 GCA_009831015.1 Picea engelmannii | reverse complement strand
ATATATATATATATATATATATATATATGTGTGTGTGTGTGTGTGTGTGTGTGTGTGTGTAATTTAACATTTTTTTAACCATTTCTTTTTTATCTAAGGTCTAAAAATAATCAACAAACACTTTATGCATGTAGTATTGCAGAGCTAGGTCTCTTTTGCATCAGATTATTTTCCTCAAAATGTCTTTCTACAATTTTCACTAACATATTTGTTGTGCAGGTGCGAGAAGAATGAATACCATAAATGAATAGCAGGCGGTGGTATCATGAAGGAACAACATCCCAAATCTTAACTCATATCAATGACAACCATATTCTCATCAACCATGTGAACCTTTGTAGCACATCATCATAACATTGAATATGAACAAATCTAATCGTCAAAATCTCTAGGGGGTCCCACCTACTAGAAATATTTAGTCTTATATAATAATAGGCTTTAGAAACACTTTGCGGGTGAAATTACATTGACGTTTTCAATCATCAACACCCCGTATGACAAAGTGTACTCTTCAACTGATGCATTGACTTAGGTGGTGGTAAATTAACTATGACAACAATTTTAGCAGGATCAACTAACAGACCCTGTTTACACACCACATGCCCTAACAAAATACCAAAATGTGCACTGAAAATGCATTTCTTAATATTCAATGAAATTTGACACTTTCTACCTCTGTCTAACATAAATCATAATACTTCCACATGATCCTTCAATAAACTAAACACTGTTAAATCATCTAAATAAACTTCTAAAAACTTATGAATAAAGTCCTTAAAGGCATCCACTACTACCCTTGATAAAATTGCAAGGGAATTCTTCAACCCAAATGGCATAATTGTATATTGAAATTATCTCCATTCTATAGAAAATATAGTCTTATGTATATCTTATGGTGCTATCATAATCTGATGATATCCTGAAAACCCATCTGTAAATGAATAAGCTTCTTAACCTCCTACATTATCCAAAACTTCATATGTGAATGGGGTAGGAAAATCATCATGGAAACAAGCATCATTCTATTTTCTCAGGGCTACACAGATCCTTATTCCTCCTTTCTTCTTTTCCAGTACTTCCATGGGGATGATCCATTCTGATTCTTCCACAGGTTCTATGACACCAGCTTCTAACATCTTGTCAATTTATGCATTCACTTTCTCCTTGTATATTGGATTCAACTTGTAAGGTCTCGATGTTATAGGTGTAGCATCTAGTTTCAAAGTAATATTCATCTCTCCAATTTATTTTTCTAATCCCTTCATCTCTGAAAATGTCACTGGGAACAAGTCATTGTATTCACGCATCAACTCTTTAATTGTTTCTATGGTCTGATTATCCCAATAATATCCAATGCTTGCAATCTTTGGGTTTTCTATAGTTCCAATATTTACCTTCTTGATCATCAGGGGTGCAGCATAATCTTCTGAATATAGCTTTATACCTTGTACTTCCCTTTCTCCTTCAAATTTGGGGATCTGTATGTTACGTTGATTTTCTTCTCCTGGATATTCTTCCTCCATGACATGATAACAGTGTAGAAATTGTTTGATTGTCTGTTTCTTCTAATTTTGATATGTTGGGACTATTTCAAATTTTAGTTCTTCAAAAATCTTGTCTCTGACCATGTTTAATGTTTTATCTATCCCTGGGCTCTCATGCTCAAAGGAAAATGTAACCAAAAAATTATGTTGCATTTCTTCCCAATTTCCAATTTACCTGTGTTGTTCTTGTTATGTGTATGAGTTATTTGGAATTCCTTATAGTCTGTGAATGAAATGGTGGGGCCACTCTTCTGGTGGTACCAATATCCATTGGACCATACACCTATCTATGTGTGTAATGATCTCAAGCCAATTTTTTTTGCTTGGAATCACTAGCTACCATTGATTTGTTGATGTGCAGGGGTTTATTAAGTTATCCATTTATCAAGTGCATTCATACAAGAATCATCCAACACATGAAGATCAACATTCAAAATATAAAAGAACAAGCAAGTTCTTACCTTTTATTATGAGCAATATGGAACCAATACAATAGAGAGTTGATCTGGAATAATCCTCAGATGGCTTGGAAGACAATAGATATGAGTTGCTACAAAATGCTCTGCCGATACAAAATAAGCCTCTAAAGGCTGAATAAGAAATGAAAATCACTACAAACAGATCTGACTGCAAACCCTCCAGCTGAAGAGTGCCACGCTCCAATAGAAGACTGAACCATCAATAAATTGATCCCATTGAAGGAAGACTCCAAATGAGTCCAAACTCGGCAAGGTGATAGATCGGGATGATGGGTTTCTCCTCCTGAAACCTCAAGTTGAACGTCCAAGGAAAAGTCCTCCAATTTATGAATCTTTTGTTGAATTTGCGCCCTCCTTGATGCATGAAACCCTAAGTGATTCAACCTTGACAAGGAAATCCTTCAAATTCCCTGAAACTCCCCAGGAATGTAGATCGGGTGATGAGAACCCTGTAGGAGAAGTTTCAGACTCAGATTCCAAGGGTAGCCTTCTAGATCTGAGTTTTATTGAATCACAGGACGTCCCATTTGGCTCCAAGACATCCCAATCTGCAGACAATTATATGATGATGATAACCCTCCATAAAAACCCTCAAACTGATGGTCTTTCCCCTGCAAACAAAATGCAGGTGTCGGAATGGCCCCAGGCCCTCAGGATAAGTTGGATCGAACCTCCCTCTAGATGATGGTGCGCCCTTGCTGGAATCACAAGAACAATATAGCATGCTATCTTCTGAAGTGCTAGATGGAGATGAGATGAGAATAGAATGGTGTGGAGGATTCTTTCATCCCCAAGACCAAGCTGCGGAACAAGGTGAGTGGATATTTCACCACTGAGTTTCTCACAAAGGTTTGTATAGAAAAACCCCCAAACTGAATGCTCAAGAGCAATAGAAAATGCTAATCCAAAACCAGAATGAGTAATAGGTGCGCCCCATCCTCTTACTTATAATTTTTCTTCTAATTCTCTGTTGAGTTAGGTTAACTCCAAGGGTTAACTTCTATTCTTCTGTTGAGTTGTCTTTTACTCCTTTTAACCTATTTCTTTCTCAAGTCAACTTAAAAATATAGCTTTAGTTTAGTTGACCTTTCCCCTCAGTGTGAGACTATGGCCTAGTGGGGACACCTAGACCACTACGTCTTACAAACCTCTTCTTCAAGAGGTGGGGGACATTACAGTCTCCCCTGCTTGAAATTGCTTGTCCTTAAGCAATTCCAAACCTGCTTCTCATACCATCTGTTCATTCTCCCATGTGGCATCCTCAATGGGAAAGTCTTTCCACCTAATCAGGTACTCCTTGATTCTTCTCTTCCGGAGTTTCTTTTCTCGAACCTCCAATATCTCTTCCGGAATCAACACCAGTTGACCTTCTTTGTCCATGGGAGGTAGTATCTCAATGGGGTGGATGTGTTGGCCGATATCCTTCTTCAAGCAGGATACATGGAAGACATTGTGTATTCGGCTGCCTAGTGGAAGCTCTAACTCATAAGCCACAACCCCTATCTTTTTGCTAACTCTGTAAGGCCCAAAGAAACGTGGTTGTAGTTTTTTTTCTCCACTTCTTTTAATTGAATCCTGTCGGTAAGGTTGGAGCCTTAAATAAACCAATTCACCCACTTCAAAAGTGTGCTCCACTCTGTGTTTGTCTGTCTGGACCTTCTGCTAGTTCTGTGCCCTCTGTAAATGATCCTTCAACTCCCAGAGAATGTCTTGGCTCTGTTGTACCAAATCCTGCACCATTGGTGCCCTGTTGTACCCAAAATAAATCTCCACAAAGGAAAGGGGATCATAGATATATAAAGCTCTGAATGGTGTCATACCTATGGATACATGATGGGTGGTGTTGCAGAAATATTCTCTCAAGTGCAACCATCTGACCCATGATTTCTGTTGTCCGGCTACGTAATTTCTGAGGTAGCCTTCCACCCATTTGTTGACTATTTCAGTCTGACCATCTGTGTGAGGGTGATAGTTGGTACTAGGGGTCAATGTCGTACCCACTAATCTAAACAACTCCTACCAAAACGTACTCATGAATATGTTGTCACTGTCACTGATAATGGTCTTGGGTAGGCCATGTAATCTAAACACCTCTCTGAAAAATAATTCTGCCACCTGTGTTGTGCTAAAGTCTGTGGCTATGGAAAAGAACCTGTCTACTACTATGAAAATTCAATCTTTCCCCTGTGCTCTGGGAAAACCGGTGATGAAATCCATGGATATACTTTCCCACTTGTGCTCTGGAATGGGCAGGGGTTGCAACAGTCCTGCAGGGTGCATGTGCTCATCCTTGTTTTCTTGGCATGTAGTGCACTCTTTGACATGCTTAATCACATCTTCTTTGAGGCCCTTCCATGCAAACCTCTCTCTCACCTGCCTGTATGTCTTACCGATGCCCTAATGTCCCGCCACTGGTGAGTGATGACATGCATGCAGTATCTTAGCTTTGAGAGCTGATCCAGGAACTAAGAAAATTCAGCCTTTGTAATAAATGAGGTCCTTCATGACCCTAAAGTTGTCATCCTATATTTGTCCTTCCAAAAGTTGACAAGCGAACTAATCCTTTGCATATTCCACTATCAAGTGATCCTTCCAATCAACTGACATACCGGACATGGAAAAAATGGATGGCCTCCTGGATAATGCATCGGCTACTGCGTTGTTCTTCCCTTTGAAAAATTCAATGTCAAAGTCGTAGGCCTATATTTTTCTTACCCATTTTTGTTGTCTTTCATTAAAATCCTTCTACTCCAATAGATATTTAAGACTGTTATGGTCTGACTTGACCACAAACCTTGCACCTACCAAATATTGCCTGAATTTGGCTAGTGCATGCATGATAGCTAGCATTTCTTTGTCGTAAATGCTATAAAGTAGTTCAGGACCCCTGAGTTTCCGGCTTTCATAGGCAAGGGGGTGCCTATTTTGCATCAACACAGCCCCTACACCTTCCCTTGAGGCATCACACTCCAAGGTGAAGGGTATGCCGAAATCTGGAAGAGCTAGAACTAGGCAAGTTCTCATGAACTCTTTCATTCTCTCTATCGTGGCTTGGGCCTCTTCATTCCATTTGAAGGACCCTTTTTTGGTCAGGTCATTCAAGGGTGCGCACAGTTGAGAAAACCCTTTGACAAATTTCCTGTAGTATGTGCATAGGCCCAGGAATCCCCTTAGTTCTATGAGTGTCTTCGGAGTAGGCCATTCCCTAATGGCTGTTATTTTCTCCTGGTGTACCTATACCCCTTTTTCCCCTATGATGTGTCCCAAGTAGAGCACCTCTGTCATCCCAAACTCACACTTGGATTCCTTGGCATATAATGACTGTTCTTCCATGATTGACAGGATTTGGTCCACATGTCGAAGGTGTTCCTCCTAGGTCTTGCTGTAAATGAGCAAGTCATCAAAGAATACCAACAAGTGTTTCCTCAGTTGTTTGTTGAACACATGGTTCATGCAATACTGAAATGTGGCTGGGGCATTGGTTAACCCAAAGGGCCTTACCAAAAACTCGTAATTTCTGTAGTGACATCTAAAGGCTATTTTTGAGATGTCCTCCTCCCTCATCTTGATTTGATGGTAGCTCGAACGAAGGTCATTTTTTGTAAATAGATAGCTCCATGCAAATCATCCAGCAACTCATCAATCCTGGGTATAGGGTACCTATTTTTTATCTTCCTTTTATTCAAAGCCCAGAAGTCAATGCACATTCTCATCGTTCCATCCTTCTTCTTAACCAAGACTACTGAAGAAGGAAACGAGATTGAACTTGGCCTGATGTGTCCCATGTCTAGAAGCTCTTTGATGGACTTCTATATCTCATCTTTATACTTCTTGGGATGCCTATAGGGTGTGGTGATAACTGGTTTAGCCCCTTCTTCTAGCTCAATGATGTGCTCAAACCCCCTGTCTGGTGGCACACCTGGAGGAATCGTCCCAAACACCTTATGGTGCCTATCAGGGATCTTTTTAATCTTCGGGGTGTAGTGCACCTTTCCCTTCTCATCCATTCATGTTGAGACCTTACATTCTGTTGCGTATACAATTTCTTCCCTTCTGAATATGGCTTCCATCCTCTTGGCTGTGACCACTCTAGAAGAGTTACCTGTCATGCCTCTGAGCATAACCTTTCGTCCTCTTTCCTCTACAAAGGACATTTCCATGGTCTTGTAATTGGTGGTGATAAGCCCTAAGGTGCTGAGCCACTGCACCCCTAGGATGATGTTGGTGTCTGGAAGATCCATCACATAAACATCCTAAACTAGCTCATGCCTTCCCAAGGTGAGCTTCATACCTGGGATGTATCTGTCACAGGGCATAGCACTATTGCTTGCTACCTCCACTTTGAATCCTTCAAACTCTATTGTAGGTATGTGCCTCCTCTTCAGTAATGTTGCATCAATGAAATTGTGGGAATCTCCTCCATCAATCAGAACCGAAACTTTATGTCCCTGTAAGACCCCTCTCATCCTAAAGGTGTTGAATTTGGGTACCCCGCTGATAGATGCCAATGTATCCTTCTCTCCAGCCGCACAGTCTATTTCTAGAACCTCCTCTTCTGCTGTCTTTGAAGTTTCGGCCTCAATGTTCTGTATCTGACCATAATCTTCCTCCTCTTCGTTGTCCAAGGTAACCTCTATATAGTGGACCTGGCCACATCCCATGCACTTATGTGATGGATCCACAGTTCCTTGTAAGTGAAGAAGAGTTTCTTTCTCCTCGGTTCCCCCCTGCTATTGTCATCTATCCTGCCACGGCCCCTGTCAAAACCTTTAGGGTCACGTCCTCCCTGATTCATTGGAGGTATTTGATCTCTTCCTCCACTATTAAGAGGTGGTCTGGGTATGAATTTAGGCTTAGCAGCTGGACCCAAATCCCTCGTCTTCCAAATGGCCTCCTATAGGTTGTTGGGTTTGAAGGCCTTTACCCAACCCTTCTGTGAAAAGCATCATGAGCCTAGTTGGGGACATATCTTATACCATAACTGCCAACCTATGAAATTCATCAATATATACTTCAGTCGTACCTGTTTTCTTGAGTTGGGTGAGCTCCCAGAAATGTAGCTTAGGATCTCCTTGATCAAATCTATCAATGAGCCTCTGAGTGAGTTATGTATAGGACACAATCTGATTGTGGCCAAGTGTGGTGAGTCTGTGATAGCACCAGTCATGAGCCTTTCCATCCAAGTACATAGTGGAAAACTTGATGGCCTCCATCTCCCTCATGGGGTTGAGCTGTAAGTAGGTATCCAGCTTTTGTACCCAAGATTGTGTTTTCATCTTGGTCGTACCATCAAAGTATGGAATCTCTATCTTCCCTGCTCTATGCTCAAACTCAAAACTGCCCCTGTGGTTCATCCTATGTTGATTTTTGAACCTGAGTTGGCAATACTGGTCTAGGGACATCTTTATTTGGACCCTCATATCCAAACTGTAGTACTCCTTGGTACTCCTTGCCATTTGTTCCACAAAGTCTTCAACCTGTTCATGTTTCCCTTGTTCATCTGTGAATGTGGGAATGTAAGGTCTAGGGTTAGCTCTACTACCTGAATGTCGGCCAATCTGTTCATCTGTGAACGTGGGCATGTATCACCTCTTATTGACCCTGCTACCCATCTGACCCTAGGTCGTGTCTCCTTCTATACTTCCTTCGGATATGGATGCTTTCTCCGGATTATATCTGATCTCCTCATGGGCTCCACCGGATCCACCAGCCTCATTATTCCCTTACGTATCAGGGTTCTTCCCTTGATGGGTCACTTGCATCAGAAGTTCATTTAGCTTGGATTGATTCTTGTTCATTATCTGTAGGTTCTCATCAACCTTCTTCAAAGTTTTAGAGAGTTCAGCCTGTCCCCTTCTATTGGTTTCATGGTACTCGCCCAAGTGTTGGACCAATGTGATTTCCGTGCGGTTGACATATTGCTAGAACTTTTAAAACTCTACTACTATGAGATACAAGCCTAGAGGCTCATGGTCATCTCTTGACCCTTCCATTTCGGCCTTTGTTTCACTACTCAGTTTCTTCCTTCGACCCATAAAAATACCACTGTACCTCTGCATGCGTCGATCCTTCCACAGGTTTGGAGGATCGAAGCTCTGATACAACTGTAATGATCCCAAGCCAATTTTTTTTTCTTAGAATCACTAGCTACCACTAATTTGTTGATGTTAAGGGGTTTATTGAGTTATCCAGTTATCAAGTGCATTCATATAAGATTCATCCAGCACATGACGATCACATTACATTCAAAATATAAAAGAACAAGCAAGTTTTGACCTTTTATTATGAGAAATATGGAACCAATACAATAGAGAGCCGATCTGGAATAATCCTCAGATGGCTTGGAAGAAAATAGATATGAGGTGCTACAAAATGCTCTGCCGGTACAAAATAAGCCTCCAAAGGCTGAATAAGAAATGAATATCACTACAAACAGATCAAACTGCAAACCCTCCAGCTAATGAGTACCATGCTCCAATAGAAGATTGAACCCTTAATAAATCGATCCCATTGAAGGAAGACTCCAAATGAGTCCAAACTCGGCAAGGTGATAGATCAGGATGATGGGATTCTCCTCCTAAAACCTCAAGCTGAATGTCCAAGGAAAACTCCTCCAATTTATGAATATTCTGCTGAAGTTACACCCTCCTTGATGCCTGAAACCCTAAGTGATTCGGCCCTGACAAGGAAAGCCTCCAAATGCTCTGAAACTCCCCAGGAATGTATATCGGGTGATGAGAACCCTGTAGGATAAGTTTCAGACATAGATTCAAAGGGTAGCCTTCTAGATCTGAGTTTTATTGAATCATAGGACGTCCCCTTTGGCTCCAAGATGTCCCAATATGCAGACAATTATATGATGATTATAACCCTCCAGAAAAACCCTCAAACGGATGGTCTTTCCCCTGCAAACAAAACCCAAGTGTCGGAATGGCCCCAGGCCCTCAGGATAAGCTGGATCAAACCTCCCTCTAGATGATGGTGCGCCCTTGCTGGAATCACAAGAACAGTACGGCCTACTATCTTCTGAAGTGCTAGATGGAGATGAGCTAAGAATAGAATGGTGTGGAGGAGTCTTTCATCCCCAATACCAAGCTGCGGAACAAGGTGAGTGGATATTTCACCACTGAATTGCTCACAAGGGTTTGTACAACAAAACCCCCAAATTGAATTCTCAAGAGAAATAGCAAATGCTAATCCAAAACCAGAATGAGTAATAGGTGTGCCCCAGCCTCTTACTTATACTTTTCCTTCTAATTCTCGGTTGAGTTAGGTTAACTCCCAAGGTTAACTTCTATTCTTCTGTTGAGTTATCTTTTACATCTTTTAACATATTTCTTTCTCAAGTCAACTTAAAAATATAACTTTAGTTTAGTTGACCTTTCCCCTCAGTGTGAGACTATGGCCTAGTGGGGACACCTAGACCACTACGTCTTCCAAACCTCTTCTTCAAGAGGTGGGGGACATTACAATGTGTTCTCTGAGTTTTCCGAATCCATCATATTTATCCAAAACTATGCTCTCCTAATCTATGCCAAATCTAATGCGGAGTAAACTTTTACACTGAAACCAGTTATTAATATTATTCTTATGTGTTCCCCACCAACGAGCAAGTGTAGCTTTCAAAGAAATATCTAATACTGGAAATATTTGATTTTCTACTACTTCTAATTCAAAATTCATTAGATATTCTTCTAAGTCATTCAGACCATAAAAAGTAGGAGGTTCCCTTACCTCTATACGAACCCATCTCAGTGTGCATGTTGTTCTAGCACATCTTCAGGTTGATAACTCATGTAATAATTGTTTCCAGTTCTCGAGTCCTATGTTTGAGTCTGAAGCACAAGAACTAATACTTCTCGAAATCAACATTCCATCTACAGTTAGGTTGATATAATCTTGTTCGCACACGGTAGTTCGGTACAACTGATTGACATCTTCTGTAATAAAATTTTATGTCGCAGGTTCCACATACCTTCCTCCTTCTGAGGGATCCAATGGAACAATAACTATGTATTCTCCAGACTCAAATATCATCTTCCTAGTCTTCAAGTTAATAATATCCTAATTATCAAAATCCCAGTCCAATCCCAATAACGTTGGATATTGTGAAGTATTATCTTCTATGTCAATCACTTCAAAGTTTGTCATGGTGCACACACCATCTAGATCTACCGATATCCCCTTCAATATACCAATTGGCACTAATTAATTATGATTTGTTAACTTCAATTGGATAGATAAATTCCCTAATGTAGGTTCCCCCATAGATTCACATGTCTTCTTTGGAAAAACATTAACTTTAGACCCTAGGTCTAATATAATATCCCCCATATTGAAATCTCCAATGTTTGCATTCAACCTGAATTTCCTACTTGTTCTTCTCTTATTACAGACCCAATTCACTGTTTTTACCCCTTCCTCCCCAGAATTACACTTTTATAACAAAATCTATAGTACTTCTAAATAATTTTTATCATTCAACAATTTTACACAAGACCCCAAAAAGTTTCTTAAGTTACTTACTTTTTCTGAAGGCTGCTCTTTGTTGGCCTGATTAAATAATGGAGGAATGACGTACATTGGTATATCCTCTACTGACTTTATTACTAAAGTAGACACAATATTCTCCTTCAAAATCCGATGTCTAACCTCTTTTAATGTCTCGTTTTCTTTGCACGCATCAAACTTTTGTTCAAGTTCTGCATTCTTCCTTATCCACTGGTGTATATACTAGTTCTTCTTTGCTACATAATCTCTTGTCTTAGCTCCACCTCTAGTAACTATATTAATCTTCTTCCCATCCTCTTCTTTTTTTTCTACAATAATCCAATGTACATTCTGATTATTCTGGTTTCTCTTGTCTTGTATCTTTACCATAAGTGTTGGATAGTATTGTGTCTCATGGTATGCTGCATGACAATACATGCATGTCAAAAGTGCCTATGGAAAATATCTTCCATAGTGTCCAAGTTTCTGACAGTTGTGACAAACTACAGGTCCTCTACCTCCTCCAAAGCCTCTTCCTCTTCATCCTCTTCCCCTAAAGCCTCCTCTGCTTCCTTGATTCTCTCTGCGTGGTTTATTATATCATGGTCCTTGATTATATTGTGGTTTCATATTGTTTTATTGTGGTCGCGTTGCACATTATTGCATGTTGTTATATTGTGGTGGTGCTCCAAATTGTTGTGCGTTGTTATACTATGTTTTTTCTTGAAACTGTTGTGTGATATTATAATGTGACTATTGCACAGGTTGTGTTGTCATTAATTCATCCTGCACCCTATATTCATATGATGTCCTCTCCTTCATTATCTCCAATGTTATGTAGTCCTTGTATTTAAGTTCAACTGACTTACAAAAGTTACAAAATGAAGTCTTTCGTATTGTCTGATATTTTTGCATCATGGGACAATGATAGGGATCATTCCCATGTGTTCTGCATATCTCACACTACGTTCCTCCTGAAGATAAATGATTTGGAATACCTACTTCTATATACTGCTAAAATAATGGACACTCATTCTTATGATGACCTTTTGTCTTGCATAATGTACATCATACATATTATGTTTTCTCTTTACCTTTACTTTGATTAAACTGGAATTGAAGGTCCTTTAGATCTACTCTGATCTCTTCTACCACTGGATCAGTATGCTTGTACTGATTTTCTTCTAACTACAGGGCTTCCTATAGAGCCTCAACCTAACTCTGGAATTTCTACTACCTCAAAGGATACTTCAAGTGTGGCGATAAAGAGTTAACAAATGATTGTCTATGTTTCATATCAGTAATAGGGAGCTTCAACTTACCTTTTAGTCTTTTGAACTTTTGGTCAACCTCCCATATTGAGTCTCATGGATTCTACTTAATCTATATCATCTCATTCATGAACTGGTCCTCAAAACTTGGTTTTTGAAATTCATTTATCAATTTCCTTCTTACCTCTGCAACAATTATAGGGGCTCCCATTGGATTATTCACTACAAGACCCATGTAACAATCCAATGTGTGGTCTCTTAATGTGATTTCCAACTGCGCAACCTTTGTATCTTCATATGCAATCTACTTAGATTCCCAAATATTTTCAAAAATGAAAATATGCTTCTCTTGGTCATCTGACCCTTCTCCCAAAAACTCTGATAACCTAATAGTTTGATCTTTTCCTACCATTGTGAAGTTTATTGTACTACCACCTCATCGTGGTGTACATACTCGACTGCTACTTGTTAAACTTACACTTCTACTTGATTTTCCATTGGACCCTCGTCCTATAAAAATCCTTCTACCACTAATCACTTGTTGGTTAATCATTTTTTCTTCTTCAAATGTCTTAGTCGCACATGGGGTTGTGGGTTCCACACTAATTCAGATCTAGAATGGAGCGCCTTCTTTTGTGTCAAACCCGTGACCTCTGGTTTTCCTCTCATATGTCACACGTAATATTTCCTCAATATTTCATGTCACACAAAGATCCTCTATCTCTTCATCATCACTATTTTTTGTATGTATGGGTTGACCCGGGTTCTACCTTAGTTCTCCAACAAAACCCTAGAAACCATCGGCCCTTCTAATAAACCAGAAGGATACATGGCCCACAGAGTGCACAACACAGTCTAACCTGAGATGGCTTATGTGTGACTACATGGTGCATATGTATGCAATCATGGAATGGATTGGGGATGTTCATTTTACTTCTTCTACTTCTAATTTCGCATGCATCATATGATTGACTTCATTATACCATTCATCTAAATCTAACATTTATTTCCTTCTTCATTATTAGTACTGCATGCTAAAAAATATTACTATATCCATTCATCATTCATTCATAATTGCAGGAAAAAAAAAACACCATTCAAATACATCACAACACATGATTTTACTGTGGTTCACCCCACCCTCCCCCCCGGGATACGTTCATAAATATATTTTTCTTTATTTATTATTCTTCATCAAAACTTCATGTGTTGCATGCAATACATCATGGGTTTTAGTACTAGTGAGGCTAAACAATGTGGCACCAAACTCCACAATTTGCAACCTGAACCTCAATTACATCTCAAAACTGACTCCATCTGATCTTTGTTCTCTCAACCAAACAAATACTTCGAATCAGAACTCAAAAAGGTGCTCAAAGTACTTTTGTCATACTAAGTGATAACAATCCCCTATCAAAATATATCTTATTTTCCTCATACATCCTCTATTTATATTACAAAATGGGTAAAAACCCTTACATCATGACTAAAAACCCTAATTCTAAGTGGACTCCACTTGTCCACTTTCTAACTGCCTTGCATGCTAATCCACAATTTCGTCGTGCTGATTTTCCTTTCTTCCTGGTGTAATGCTCCCTTTTCCTTCTTGTGCACTGGTTTCTGCTCATTTCCTGGTGTGTGTTTCTTCCTTGGAAAATTCTTCCTTGTTTGTTGTGTTGTATCTTAAAACTTACCCCAAAATTTTCTACTCCAACAACTTCCACGTAGTCCCTCAGGTTGCCCACCTCTTTCCAGGGCTATAGTGTTATTGGTCAATAAATATCAATGTTGTAACTTTCAATATTCACAACTATGAACAAGGTTTATCAACATGTCAATGCATCTCAAACTTACATGCATCAATTCATTGTTGGAATACACCTGTAATTGCTACATACAACCAGCCATGGCTCACTACATTCAACAATTTGTTTTTCCATTCCCCATGATAACCAATAATGATTGAGAATGATCAATAAGAGTGAATGAGAGAGGAGCAACTCCAAATGATTTCAATAACCATGAATGGCCAACTCCCAAGACTGAAGAACATGGTTTAAATATCAAAATTATAGTGTGGCATTCCCCCAAGAAGCTCACATAACCTCCTCTTCTCTCTAAAATTCAAAGGTGGGTAAATAAAAATAATTAAAAATATAAAGGCTTATCCCCTCAGCTACCCCCCCTATCTTGTGGAATCATATCCCCCTTGACGCAAACGATCGAAACCCTCACGGTTCAACCCACTCTCACCAGGACCTTCTCTTCTCACAGGCCCGAAGAGTCCAAGACTCTTTCAACTCCTCTCGGGAGTTCTCAATACCCACAGGTATCTTCTCTCACGACCTCCCCCTTGGCTTGTCGGGAGTTCGGAACTCGCAGGATCGCGAGTTCAACACTCGCAGGATCGGGTCCTTCAATTCCCCGAACCCCGATATGATGGGATTTCTCGACACGCATCCCGACAATCAACGGTTCCGATTATATCGGGGAATCGCTCCTCGCGATTTCAAAGGGTATGAAATTCTTGTCAACCCAAACCCCGATATGCCGATATACGATGGCTTTGGGTTCCTCCTGCGCCTGAGGGTTAAATCCCATGCAGCTTCTCCCAGATCCAACGATCAGCGGGATTTCACTATTCTCCTCGGCGAACTCTGGCCGTTGATTTTTTGCCTCGAGGATTCCCTTCGCTTCAAGCTTCTTCCGGCTCAAACCTTTTCCTGGGTCCTTCTCCCAGGACTCACGAAGGAACTATTCCTCCTGAGCTTGCCAACTCTGACTCCTCCAAAGACTCTGCATCCACTGCTCGCGCTCAACCTTCAACAACTCTCGAAGTGTTGAGTTCTTCCAGACTCTGTGCACTCTCTGCAACAGTAGTCCCACACCTTCCTTTTCTCAGACTAGCTACTGAGACTTCAGGTTCGACCTGCACGTCTTCTGCATGCTCGAACAACCCAATTCGACTTCTAGGCAGATGAGAATAAGAGTCTAACTGCTGAGCCTCATCAACGCACTCTATGCGAATGAATTTCACTGCACTCTATGCAGGAATCTCCTGGCTCAAACAGAGAAACAATTGAAACTCATTCTCCTCTTTCTCCCACAGATAAAGAATACGATGCCCCCTGGCAGTCTTCCAACTCAAGCAACCTATTACTGAGTGCTCTGAGTATTTAGTAACCTAGTGAAAGCTCCCTCAGTGGATGCTTCCTTCGGATGATAGAACTCAAAGAGTTCCTTCCTCCCGTTCCATCTGCACACTCCCTCAACGCCCTCCTGGCGGAGTATCTCTTCCACCGAACACTCAAAAACTATGTTTTCCCTGTGCACTCACGCACTTCGCTCGATGTCCTCTAGACAGAGCTTCTCAGAATCCTCAACAGAATTCTGGTCTTTCAGAACTCACAGCAGAGTTCTTTCCTTACACACACTCAATACCCTCTTGGTAGAACTCCTACAGAACTCCTCAGAGGTTCCGTCCATAACAGTGTCTCAGCTACACTGCCTTGAC
>ML776746.1:83434-115088 GCA_009831015.1 Picea engelmannii | reverse complement strand
CAACATATATTCTCAATATAAAAGGGACACACACAGACATCCATTAACACACAGGAAATGCAGGAAAAACTGCTCTGTTATATTAATAATGGCGACAATGCCTGTAACTTTACAATGGTGTTCCCGAGCTCTCCCTCGGCTCTACTGCTCTACATGCATCTTCCTCCTAGCTCCACTAACTCAAAATGAGATATAAAAATCTCTTTTACATCGAGGGCTCAATCGAGCGCTTCCCTCCAGGAATTACCTACTCTAATTAATTTACAATCAATGGTTGTCTAGTCTGCTATCCATAACTAGATCTTAGCCAATCTATAATAAATGCCTATCTTATCTACAGCCTGAGCAAAGGCATGGCATTCATGGCTTACCAGCCTAAGGAATTAATTTACATTCATTTCAAATATTCAAATGAGGTTGCGCCTCTATTTGAATGCATGCGCGCCCACGTGGCTGGCTGGCTGGCTGGCTGCATGGAGAGATGCTCCTGCATCATACTCCACAGCTGCAAAAATCATGAGCTCCCGCTCATGAGCTTCCCCTGTAGTTGTTGGAGTCCTCCAGGGTCCCAAACAAATCCTTGGAGCTATTCATCTGCTCCATTCTGCTGCTGTTGCTTCCGCTGCACTACTCCTGCTACCTTTTCTCTACCCAACTTCTCTTCGTTGGTAGTCTGCGTTGATCTCAACATTAGCCTTCGGATGTCCTCTATCTCTATGTCCAGCTGCTCCTGTGGATGGCTCTGCTTTTGCAGTCTCCTCAGCTGCAAAAGATTTTGGCCATTTGGAAGATCACTGTGATCTCCCACGCCTTTCTCATCAACTTCCAACTTTAATTGCTGGATGTGCACGCCCTGCACTTTTACTCTTTCCTCCAAGGATTCAATTTGACCCCACAGATCAGTCAAACATATGATGTCTATGTCTTCTTCTTCTGCTTCTGCAACCTCCCATGTCGCAGTCTTTTCAGCTGAAATGTTGAATATGTCGAGCCATTCCTCGGAATGCTCATTTCCTCCTTCTGTTTCTTTTACTGTCAGCTCAAATGCTGCATCTCGCTCAGCTTGCTGGCTGAATTTGTTGAGTTGTTCCTCAGAACACTCATTCTTCTCTTCATATGTTTGGGAAGTCTCAAATGCCTGCTCCAACTCTTTTTCTTCTTTGACAGTCATCATCAACTGTGATTGTTCCCCTGCTGTTGTTTCATTTTGAACAGAATTTTCTGCCTCCTCCTAGGCAAATGGCAGGAATATTTCAATTCCCCCAATCATCAGTATACCATCCTGATGTTCCTCCTCTCCTGTCAGCTTCATCTGCTGATCTTCTTGCGATCTTATATGCTCTGTCAGCTCTCCTGGATGAATCTGATTTCTCAAATCATCCCTGCCCACCTGGAAATATGGGATGCTTCCGCTGCTGCTTCCTGGGCAGATTATGAGATCAATCGATCCCATCTTCATCAGCAACCCCTGCTGAATTGAACTCTCCATTGAGTCCAGGAGACTCTTATACAGTCTCAATTTTTCATCCCTGCCCTCCAGGCAGCTTAGTACGCTTCCACTGCCCTCTTGGCAGTCTTCAATGCTTTCACTGCCCTCCTGGCAGTCTTCGAGACCTCGCAGAGATCTCTGATCAACGCCCAGATGGCCATTTGCAATTCCTTGACTGTCCTCACGACAGTCTTTGAGATCCTCAACTGATCCCAATCTATTGCCCTCTTGGCAATTTGGAATTTCTTCTTTTCTGCCCAACCGACAGTATTTGAAATCATCAACTGATTCCAATTTATCCCAATCATCATCATCATCATCGAGACTCTTCCCAGTCTCTGGCCAACAGTAACAGATCGTCTTGTCTTTGGTGGCCCTGAGGTCCTCAACATACCTCAACCATCTTCTCAACAGCCTCTGCTGCCTTTTGACCATCAGTCTCCTGACTGGCCATTTAACCTTGGGCGCTTTCATGGGCCATTCATTAACCCATCTCGGCTTTTTATCCTGCCACATACTCATCTGGAGCTCCTCCATTTCTCGCTTTATGTCAGCGATCTCTTTATCCATTTCTGCTGTTCTCATCAGCTTTGGACTTTTCCTTTCCGTATGCTTATGGCTGTCAGTAGCCATTTTGCTTCTTCTATCTGTCTCCCTGACAGGTATGCTGCTGTCACTCTTGCAATCCTGAGTGCTTAGCTTCATCTTTTCACAGTCTCCTAATGACTGTATCCACGACTGTTGTCCACCTGCACGCTGTTGTCACAGAATCTTTAGTAACTCTGTCTTCCTCCTGCTTCCTTCTCACTTCACCTGAAATGTACAGATGAAATTCCAGCTCTGATACCACTTGACGCAAAGTCGTGTGTATCAGAGTGCTTCCTCTTTCTCCTTCTCTTCTCTCGCCTACAATATACAGACAAGATTTCAGGCTCTGATACCACTTGACGCAAACGATCGAAACCCTCACGGTTCAACCCGCTCTCACCAAGACCTTCTCTTCTCATAGGCCCGAAGAGTCCAAGACTCTTTCAACTCCTCTCGGGAGTTCTCAATACCCACAGGTATCTTCTCTCACGACCTCCCCCTTGGCTTGTCGGGAGTTCGGAACTCGCAGGATCGCGAGTTAAACACTCGCGGGATCGGGTCCTTCAATTCCCTGAACCCCGATATGATGGGATTTCTCGACACGCGTCCCGATGATCAACGGTTCCGATTATATCGAGGAATCACTCCTCGCGATTTCAAAGGGTATGAAATTCTTGTCAACCCAAACCCCGATATACCGATACACGATGGATTTGGGTTCCTCCTGCGCCTGAGGGTTAAATCCCATGCAGCTTCTCCCAGATCCAACGATCAGCAGGATTTCACTATTCTCCTCGGCGAACTCTGGCCGTTGATTTTCCGCCTCGAGGATTCCCTTCACTTCAAGCTTCTTCCGGCTCAAACCTTTTCCTGGGTCCTTCTCCCAGGACTCACGAAGGAACTATTCCTCCTGAGCTTGCCAACTCTGACTCCTCCAAAGACTCTGCACCCACTGCTCGCACTCGACCTTCAACAACTCTCGAAGTGTTGAGCTCTTCCAGAATCTGTGCACTCTCTGCAACAGTAGTCCCACACCTTCCTTTTCTCAGACTAGCTACTAAGACTTCAGGTTCGACCTGCACTTCTTATGCACGCTCGAACAACCCAATTCAACTTCTAGGCAGATGAGAATAAGAGTCTAACTGCTGAGCCTCATCAACGCACTCTATGCGAATGAATTTCACTGCACTCTATGCAGGAATCTCCTGGCTCAGACAGAGAAACAATTGAAACTCATTCTCCTCTTTCTCCCGCAGATGGAGAATACGATGCCTCCTGGAAGTCTTCCAACTCAAGCAACCTATTACTGAGTGCTCTGAGTATTTAGTAACCCAGTGAAATCTCCCTCAGTGGATGCTTCCTTCGGATGATAGAACTCAAAGAGTTCCTTCCTCCCGTGCCATCTGCACACTCCCTCAACGCCCTCCTGGCGGAGTATCTCTTCCACCGAACACTCAACAACTATGTTTTCCCTGTGCACTCATGTACTTCGCTCAATGTCCTCTAGACAGAGCTTCTCAGAATCCTCAACAGAATTCTGGTCTTTCAGAACTCACAGCAGAGTTCTTTCCTTACACACACTCAATACCCTCTTGGTAGAACTCCTACAGAACTCCTCAGAGGTTCCATCCATAACAGTGTCTCAGCTACACTGCCTTGACTCTTGAGATGTTCAGTAACCTCAAAATTCTTCCTTCTATATGAGTTTATGACTTCAGTCCTGTGCCTCAGCACGTCTCTGTCTGACTCCTCAGAGTTCAGAAGTGCATCCTCTGTGCACCAGTATTCAGAGTCTAAACACTCTGTCACGCCCTTATGGCATGAAACCTCAGAGACCTCATTCTGAAATCAAACAATCCTACAAATACACCACTACAACATATATTCTCAATATAAAAGGGACACACACAGACATCCATTAACACACAGGAAATGCAGGAAAAACTGCTCTGTTATATTAATAATGGCGACAATGCCTGTAACTTTACAATGGTGTTCCCGAGCTCTCCCTCGGCTCTTCTGCTCTACATGCATCTTCCTCCTAGCTCCACTAACTCAAAATGAGATATCAAAATCTCTTTTACATCGAGGGATCAATCGAGCGCTTCCCTCCAGGAATTACCTACTCTAATTAATTTACAATCAATGGTTGTCTAGTCTGCTATCCAGAACTAGATCTCAGCCAATCTATAATAAATGCCTATCTTATCTACAGCTTGAGAAAAGGCATGGCGTTCATGTCTCACCAGCCTAAGGCATTAATTTACATTCATTTCAAATATTCAAATGAGGTTGCGCCTCTATTTGAATGCATGCGCGCCCACGTGGTTGGTTGGTTGGCTGGCTGCATGGAGAGATGCTCCTGCATCACCCCTATAACTCTTGTCCTTCTCTGTCTTGCAGCTAACGATGTATTTTATTATTATAAATGTTCAAAGTAATTCATTCCTAGGAACTTCAAACCTTTTTCAATTTTTCTAGCACTCTCGCCTTTCATCAAATAAATCAAATACATTATTAATCCGAGGAATAAAAAATGGAGTATTAGTTTGGCATTATCCTCGGTGCATATACAAAACATAAATAAAATTTTTAGAATTCTTCAAAAATTCTTTGGTACTCTACCCACATGGTATCTTCATCTCCCAAGTAGCATCTTTAGGATTGAAGCAGGTCCACTTAACTTTTACTAGTTATATGACTCGATTTTGAAGCACTTTGACTTTTTTGTCCTATATGCACTCTGGTTAGACCTGAAAGTCTCATTTTGGCTCCACCTGAATCAAATGCCAATCAATAGCATGGTTATTATCATGCACATACTTTTTCAACAACATACATTAAATACATTATTCACATTCATGGAAGTAGGCAATGTAAGCATGTATGCAACTGGCCCTATTTTGTCCAATATCTCAAATTGACCATAGAATTTGGCTTCTAGATTTTCAAAATTGCTCAAATTCAATGAGATCTTCTTGGGATTCACTTTCAAAATCACATGCTCTCTCACTTTAAATTATCTAGCTATCATGTTATAATATACACAATTATTCTATGTATGTTGTGCTTCTTTCAAATTCTACTTAATTTTAACCATCTGGTCTTCCATATCCTTGAGCAATTTTGTTCCAAACACTACTTTGTCTATTGGGTTGTCCCAACTCACTGGAGTATTGCATTTTCTACCATACAAAGCTTCAAATGGGATCATCTTCAATGAAAATTGATACTTATTATTGTAAGAAAACTCAACCAAATGAAAGTAATCTTCCCACTTATATGGATTATCCATCACATACATTCTTAACATGTCTTCAATCACTTGGTTGACTCTCTCTATTTTTCGATCTGACTATGGATGGTATGTTGTGCTAAATTTTAGATTTGTACAAAATCCTTTAAATAATCCCCTCCATAAATTTGAAGTAAAATTTGTATCTCTATCTGAGACAATTGGCTTAGGTATTCCATGCAACCTAGCAATTTCTCTTGTGTAAATTTATGCAATATTAGCTATTCTATGTGCCATTTTCACTGGAACAAAATGAGTAGTCTTTGTCAATTTATCCACAAATACCATTATTGAATCATGTTTCCCTATTGTCCGGGGAAACTTAGTAATAAAATCAATGGTTACCACTTCACATTTTTTCTCTGGAGTTGGAAATGGTTGTAGCAAACCCACGGGGTGTCTATGCTCATATTTCATTATTTGACATTCCATACATCTGCCAATTTAATCAACAATATCCTTCTTCATTCCAGGCCAAAAGAATTGGCTTCTTACTGCTACAATTTTTTTCGGGTAACTGAGATGTCTGGCATATGGAAATTATGCATTTCTTTTAATACCAAATTCCTAAGTTCTCTGGAATCAAGAACATAAATTCTATTTTTATGCATAAGTAATCCATATTCCTTCATCTCATACTCTTTAATTTTTTGTTGTACATTTTCTTGCTACACAAATGTATTTTACTTGTAGGTAATGCTAGTATGTAACATTAACATCCAAATTCTTCTCTTTAAATTTGATTGATACATACTAATTGTTGTAGCATGCATGAAATGTACCCTTCTACTGAGTGCAACAACAACTTTGTTTTCTTTTCATTTGATATGCTTGATGTCAAAGTCATACTCACTTAAAAATTCCAGCCAACTTGTCTTCCTAATATTTAAAGTTGGTTGCTCAAAAATATATTTTAGACCACTATGGTATGTCCTTAATTCAAACTTATTTCCCATTAAATAATGCTTCCACATATTTAGTGCATGAAATATGGCAGCAAGATCCAAATAATGTGTGGAATAATTCCTCTCATGCTCTTTAATATTTTTGGACTCATAACTAATGTCATGTCCAATTTGAGTGAGGACTCCACCAAGTCTTTCTCTCCATGCATCTGTACAATATACCATAAAATTCTCATTTGGGCCAGCAATATTTAAAACATGTGCACTAGTAAGTATTTATTTCAACAAATTTAAATTCGCTTTACACTTTGTTGTCCATTCAAATTTAATTCCCTTCTTTTGTAAATAAGTGATAGAATGAGAAATCTTGAAGAATCATTCTATAAATCTCATGTAGTATCTAGCTAATCCTGTGAAAGATCTAACTTTTTAAACATTCCTGGGTTTTGACCATCCTCTAATGGCTTCAATATTCTTTGGATCTAGTGCTATGCCTTCTTATAAAATAATCTTCCCCAATTAATGGATCTTCTTTTGGTAAAAAAAGGACTTACTAAGCTTGGCATAAAGACGATGTTCCCTTAGTACTTGTAGTACCAACCTCAAGTGATGATCATGTTCTTCTTCTAATTTAGAATAGATAAGTATTCATCCGAGAATACAGTGACAAACGTATCCAAATAATTTATGAATATGTCATTCATCAGGCATATAAATATAACAGGTGAATTGGTCAGTCCAAATGGAACCACTGCAAATTCATAATGTCCATACCTGGTTTTAAAGGTTGTGTCTTACTAATTTTTTCTTTCTCGATTCTTACCTGGTGGTTTCTTTATCTCAAGTTTATCTTTAAAAATATATTTCCTCTTCTTAGTTGATCAAAGAGGTCATCAATTCTGGGTAGAGGGTATTTGTTCTTCATAGTGTCTTTATTTAGCTGTCGAAAGTTAATACACATCCTCAATACCCCATCCTTCCTTTTAACAAAGAGTAATGGTGCTCCCCAAGGTGAAACACTTGGGCGTATGTACCCTTTCTTTAACAATTCCTCTGGCTGCATTTGTAATTATTTTAATTCTATTGTACTCATTCTATAAGGATTTTTTGACACTGGGGAAGTTATGGGTACTAAATAAATAGGTAAATCTATATCCCTCTTTGGTGAAAATCCTGGTATTTATTGGAATACATATTCAAACTCTTGCAATACTGAAAAATATTCAAGGCTTGGCCCTTTTTTATTTTCTGGATCCTCCACATGAGCTGCATACAATTGACATATTTTCCTAAAACATATCTTTAGCTATAATGATGAAATCTCCCTTATAGAAATAGGTCTCAAAATTCATTTCACAATGCTCTTTTTTTCTTCTTTATCAAGGCATGTAAATGTCTTGTTATCGAAATCTAGGACATCATGATGCTTGTCCAACCAATCCATTTTGATTAGGATATCATAATATCCTAATGGTATGATATTCATATCAACAACTAGATTTACTCCATTTAGATTTATTGGATAGCCTTTGAATGTATCATTGATCCTTCTTTTGGTTCCAATGGCTAGCTAAACCAAACTTGTTTTTTCAAGATTACTCTTCTTCAAATGAAATATATCCACTACTTTAGGATAATTGTAAATATGTGTTTCTCATGAATCAATTAAAATATCATCGGGATGATTAATGATCTTACCTACAACCTCAATCATACGGGATTGGTGTTCTTCTTGTTGACCTTCCAAGGCTACATATATTCTTGGAATATTCTTGGCTTCTACTGATGTATCCTCTTGGATTTTTTGTAAGGTATTCATTTTGTATTCTCTACGAGGGAAATCCTTGTACATGTGATATTCTTTGCCTCCACAACATTTGATTGCTGGTATTCCCCTTTTTCCTAAGGAGCCTTCTCTCTTGGATTCATTCTTAGCAGAATGATCTTGTTGATTTGTATTAGTACTATTTTTGTTGAAAGGAGGTTTGAATCTCTTTATTATCTAATCAGATTTCTCCTGTAAATGTGGAATAAACCTTCACAGATAAGATCTAGCTAGCAAAGGACATACACATTTTGCAAAAAATGTGAGAAAAGACAGAAATGAGAGAGAGAATCAAGAATTGTATTAACATAATGAATGAATGATAATTTACACATGATATACTTTGTATAACTAAACTAATGCACACTGGAAGAGAATCCAATGTGCCATAGTGGTGGTCTTGAGTGATATAGACACACATCTGCAGTTACGAGAGTTAACTGCCACCTGGTCTAAGTCAATTATTCTTTCAATCCTCGATTAACTGAAAAGCCTAACCCTAGGATATGAAATGCCAAAAGTTATGTGGGCCCCGATGGGTAAGTTGGTACCTCAACTTCTCGAGGTCGTAAATTTTGCATAGGACCTCTGTTTTAGGCATTTGATAGCCCGTTGGAAAGGTCCTTTTGAGAAATACATATTATGTCGTCAAAATCTAACTTTGTCTATAGTTTAACTGTGGCAAGACAAGATAACACTATTTAGGGCCCCAAAATGGCCTTGCAATTATAGAAATATGTGTTGACATGAAAACATCCAAAATAATCCAGTTGGAATAGGTGGGCAGCCACCAATATCCACCTGGAAGCTGTGTAGGGCTTAAAAAATCCACAGAAGTGTAGAACCCACAATTACAAAGAATTATAGATGAACATGTTGAAATAAAAAATGTCAATAGGAGCCAATTGGAATAGGTGGGTGGCCACCAATATCCACTTGGATCACCATGATAGAGGAAAACATGGTAAAATCACCTTCCAATACTATTGGTGACATTGAGAATCATGCAACAGGAATTGGTTCCAAGATCATGATGAAAATGGAATATGAGGGCCAAGGGATAGTCAAGGAAGGTCAAGGGATTTTAATTCCCATTTTATCTTAGTAGAGGCCCAAGCATGAAGGGATAGGATTCAATGGACAAGAAGCCAGCACAAGTGCATCTCAAACCAATTTTTTTAAGGCAAGAGGAACCATAAAATAATCCATGTGAAACAAGACACTCAAATATGCTTGTAGAATCTTGGAAGAGAGCAACAAAGAGATTATTCAACCATCCATATTTGTTTCAATTCTTAGGGGAACAAGAAACCAAGATAGAAAGCATCATCAAAGAAAAACTTGTATGGCTTAGTTTGTTTCTGTTGCAAAAAAATGGGTCATAAGGCTTGTGATTGTTGTCACTCGAAAAGGCCAAGAAGTCCATGCAAGAATTGTTTCCAATATTGCAGATTGAATGGACATTGGGAAGCCAAATGTTGGAGGCTTAATATGGGAATCCATCCCAAGAACCGAGCAACCAAGAAAAAATATTGGAGAGTCAAGTTCAAGGGGAAAAAGGATTTTTTTGCACTTACATCCCAAAGAGAAATGATTGTCCAATGACCTATTGCAGAAGTGAATTTCATCCACAACCATGAGAATGGAAACATGGTGATGCCAAAGGAAACCTCTACTAAGATCTGATCTTCCATCCTACAACAAAGGCATCCTTTCTTTGAGATTTTTCGGATTTTGCTTGATGAGAATAATAATATTTAAGGAGTTGAATATTTTTGGGACCAGATTACTGCAAATGGGGAGGTGTGATCCAAATTGGATCCTACCCAAAATAATTTGTAAATTTTTTATTGTTCCTTTTATTTTATTTTGTCTTTTTTTGACAAATTTGGAAGTGGAAATGAACCATTGTGATGGTTTTTGTTCCAAAGGTAACCCATTAAAAATGAAGGTTGTATATAAGAAGAAAAGAAACGAAGGGAGAAAAGGATAACTTGGGAAGTTTGTAGAGATGTGAGCTCGAATAATGTAGCATGATTGAATATTAGTATACGAAGCAATCAAGGAGCTTGTCCAAAATGAGCAAAGCCATATCTAAGACATGGTAATATGCATTTATTTTTGTGAGTAACAATGCATGAGTTTGATAGAATTCAAAAGAACCACAATGTTATCGGTTTTTCATCGACGTTTCAGATCCACAACAGGATCCATCTTCAGGACATAAAAGCCTAAGAAAAATAAAGAGAAGAATCCTAATAAATACTTAAACTTAAACATGTCGGAGGGAACCCTAAGGTCGGTTGGGTGAAACCCTAGATTTGATAAAAAATATTAATAAGTATTCTAATTTAGATTTTATAATAATTTAATAAAGTGGAGGATGTTTTTTATTTAAAAATATTAAGTGGTAGTTTATAAGGAGGTAAGGTAAAAAAATTTAAATCTTATTTTGATTTTGATAATGGGTTTATTGTTCTTAATTTCTTGTTTTTGTTAATTATTAATGCATGAGTTTTCTGGGCATGTATAGCTCACCCATCGTAATGAATTTCCTAAGAAAAATAAATATTTTTTTTTATACCGTGTGGGTGCAATCTACTTTGTGAGGTATATTGTGGTTCTGGTTTGAGTTTTATTTCTTGAAATTTATATTCTAGTTAATAGATGCAAGCTTCATTAGCTCAATCCTTTATGAGATTCATTTTGTCTTGTTGACTGAGGTTCCACTCTGTTAGGGACCTAACCCCTCATGTAGGTAGAATAATATATTTTCCATGTAATAAAGGCCAATATTAATAAGGCCTAGTAATAAGGAAGAATAAGTTAAATGTAAGAACACCTACTAGAAGCTTTCGCTTCTAGAAGATCATCCTCTAGATTTTTCTTTTGATAGATAGATTTAGTATAAATAGGAGTCGAGGGCATGAGAAGTTTTTGTCTTGAGAATTATTGTAATAGATCTCTACTCTACTGGAGGTTTCTCCTTGAAGAGGCAAGTGAACATTGTTTCCTATCAATAAAGGTATTATTTTGGTGTTGTGGTTTCATCTGTTGTGTTGTTCCGTTGTTATTCTCTGCAATATTTTTGTTTTCGGCTATTATAATAGTTATGGTACCTTACAAGTGGTATCGAAGCACTTTCCTTGGCATAAAATTGTGGGTTATTTTTTTCAGGGTAGAGACATATTCTAACGTCTTAAAGCTATAGATATTTGTCATTCAATACATAAATCTATGGCCAGGGAAGAATACACACAGGAACTACAAGTGGTACTTAAACGCACATTTTTTCCCACCCTTGTAACCCTTGTTGGTACCCATTCAAGTGGTAGTGCATCAAAAAATACATGTATATGAATCGACCTAGATCTCCTCAAGCCCTCCGTAGATAAGTTAATCAGTCGTCTGACTTCTATAGTGCCACCGCGAACAACATTTGGTAAGATACTCTATCGTACCTGGATAGTCGGGTAGTATGGCGAAGGGCATGATCTAGCCTCCTTAGTTGGTGCCTTGAGGTATTGGGTCAAGTACTACTGTTGGACCCCGCACGTATATCAAAGAGCTATATTACATGGAAAACCCTTGTCTATAGAAACCATGAGTACCCTAACCCTTAGGAAGGAAACAAAAACAGAACAGATAAGATATATTGTCATGTAACAATGCCTCTTGCATTTTGTTTGCAAAATTCTTACACATTTCTTCCTGTTAATAATTTGGCCATTTCATCACTGCAATATTATTCATCTCAGAGTATAACTCTGCGGGAGTAAAAAAATAAAGTTTAGATGGCGGGTCCATGAAATGTGGGGGGAATTGTGAAAAATTGTGTCTCGAAATTGGCCAGTACCACATGAAATATCATATGTTTTCTATCAACATGGGTGGTTGTGATAGTTTGTTGGGTGTCGAATGGCTACAGACTCTGAGTCTCATTCTCATAGATTTTAAGGAATTAACCATGAAATTCAACCAGGAGGGCCAACAATATAAGTTCCAAGGTATCACAACAGGTTCCCCTAAGAACATTAGTTCCCATCGCATGGAAAAGCTCCTCAAAAAAGGTCATTCTAGTATTATTGCAGAACTCCATTCCATTCACACCACTGAGACACCCTTTGTGCCTCCTGACCTCCAATCCATCCTCTCCAAACATAAAGTTGGTTTTTCCACTCCCCAAGGACTTCCTCCTTCCCGTGGTGTTCATGATCATTCCATTCCCCTCATCCCCGACAACCTTCCTCCCAATATTCGTCCCTATTGTCATCCATTTTCCAAAAAAATTTAAATTGAGAAAATTGTTCAAGAATTGCTTGTCGCGGGCATTATCCATCCTAGTACTAACCCATATTCTTTTCCTATGGTCATGGTACTTAAGAAAAAAGGCTCTTGGTGCATGTGTCCTGACTTTTGCACCCTCAACAAACTCACCACTAGAGACAAATTTCTCATTCATGTCATTGATTATCTCTTGGATGAATTAAGTGGTGCCAAGTTCTTTAATAAACTTGATCATTGTTCTAGTTACCGCCATATACGTATGAAAGAGGCCGACATTCCTAAGACTGCATTTCAAACTCATGAGGGCCACTATGAGTTCATGGTCATGCCCTTTGTCTTGTGTAATGCTCTATCCACTTTCCAAAGCCTCATGAATCATGTCTTTCGTCCTTTTCTCCATCATTTTGTCTTAGTTTCCTTTGATGATATTCTCATATATAGTAAAAATTGGACAACCCATCTTGCTCATGTGGATTGAGTTCTTCATCTACTCTCTCAACACCAACTTTTCCTCAAGCAATATAAATGTACTTTCAGAGCCTCAAAAGTCAAGTACTTGGGTCATATTGTTGGCAAGGAGGGTGTTAGGGTGGATCCTAAGAAGATTGAAGGTATGCAGGAATGGCCTCACCCCAATACTCTCAAAAGATTGCATGGATTTTTGGGTTTAACGGGATATTATCACAAGTTTGTTAAGAATTATGGAAAGATTGCAACGCCTCTCACTGCTCTCCTTAAAAATAATTATTTCACTTGGAATCCAATAGTTGATCACGCCTTTCAAGCCTTGAAGGAGACTATGTGCGCCACTTTTGTATTGGCCCTTCTTGACTTCACAAAGACCTTTTTCCTAGAATGTGATGCTTCCGAGAGAGGAATTGGAGCAGTGCTTATGCAAGATGGTCGACCTTTGTTATTTACCAGTAAATAACTATCAGAGCGACATTTGGGCCAATCAATCTATGAAAAGGAAATGTTAGTGATTCTACATGCAATGGATCTATGACGCCCTTATCTATTGGGGCAATGCTTCCAAATTAAGATAGATCATTAGAGCCTCAAGTATTTTCTGGAGCAAATTGTTTCATCCCCGAAGCAACAAAAATCGGTGACTAAGCTATTTGGATATGATTATGAGATAATTTACAAGAAAGGAAAAGATAATGTGGTTGTTGACACTCTTTCAAGAAAAATATGAAGATGAAGGGTCCCCTTTTTCCCTCTCCTTCATTGTACTAGATTGGCTCCAAGCTATTCGCCCGGAATGGCTACAAGATCCCAAAATTTTGCATCTGATCCAACAATTGCAATCCAATTCTCTAGTTTCCCCAGGGTTCTCTTGGCATAATGATGAGCTTCGCTACAAAGTTCGTCTGTATTTAAGTAAACAATCACAACTTAAATCCAAGGTGCTTTCTGAGCTTCATGCTACACCCATAGTTGGGCACTCATGGTTTACCAAAACCTATGACAGGGTGAAACACTCTTTTTTCTGGGATGGTATGAAACGGGGCATTCACACTTTTGTGGTGGAATGTGATGTTTGTCAACGCTGCAAGGGAGAAACAGTCAAAGCCCTTGGAATGTTACAACCGATTCTGATTCCACCCGCTATTTGGAGGGATATATCTATGGATTTCATTGTTGGCTTACCTAAATCAGACAATAAGTCAGTCATCATGGTGGTAGTTGATCATCTTTCCAAGTATGCTCAGTTCGGTTCTCTTCAACACCCATTTACTTCCTCCAATGTGGCTCAACTTTTCATGGATCATGTCTTCAAGCTTCATGGCATGCCTCAATCTACTGTTTCTGATAGAGATCCCACTTTCACCGATAATTTTTGGCAAGTGTTAATCTCTAAAATTACATGATTGCAAAATTGTTTTCGTTCTTGCAAGCACCAGTTTCACTACTAGCCTGTTATCCTTACATTATGGTTGCTAAGTCTCCCATCCTTTTAAACCCCTATTTTGCCAATGTCGCCATGTATCCATGATTATTCATGATCCTCAATAAGTTTGGTCAAGTTTCCTATTCCGCACGCATGTATTTTTGTCCTTCTAGTCAAGGCTATTGGTTTCTCATTCAAAAATACCACATATTTTTGTTAAAATTTGAAATTGTGTTTGACATTTTTGTCTCGGCTTATATATTTATAGTCAGGTTGTTAAGGTTTGGGCCTTTATGGCCAATTTACAATGTGTTTTCTTATGATTAAAAACACCCGAGGAACCAAGTGTTAAGATATGCTCAACAATCTTTTACTCCCATTATAAAAATTTGTTTGGCCTGTGACTCATCTATACAGCGAGAGCCAACATTCATCATATGAAAATTCATGACACGAGAAACACAAATATTTTGGGCTTGATCATCGGTCCCCACTTTTACGTCATCCAAGACGTGCCACCATACACCACAGAGGAGCGAAATAATGTTGAATATAAAAATAAGAAATATATTTGTGCAAATGCATGTGGGATATATTCCCATTAATGAAAAGGTTAAACCGCCATTCAAAAACCGCTGGTTCGGTTTTCTAGCAAATCCAACTCTCCCAGTCATTGTCACCGAGCACCATGATCATCACCCAAATGTCAAAAGTATCAGCAAAACTACAAAGGAAGCCCGTTGGAGATAAGCCAACGATCCATTTCTTAGATAGGTGGAAGATCAGGGATAAAAGCAGCACTGCGCCCGTCCAAATGCCTTTAGTAAGTTGCCGGGAGGACATTTACAGTTTGTCAGAAATTGGAGCTTATTTACCTCTGCTAATTATGGGTACTTTGTTGGTTTCTCTTATTCTAGTTGTTGGCTCCAACGTTTGTGGCAGTGGAGCAATATAGACATCGCGATGTATTGACTAAGATGTTCAGACTATCTTTGTTGAATTGTTTTGTGTCTATCTCAGAATATCTCAAGAGCTTCTTGAGATCAAGGCATCGAATCCATCTCCTCTCTTCTAAATTAGGGTGGCTCCAGATAATAACTAGATATCATTCCTGATGGTAAAATTGGTGTTAATTTTTCAGGGATTATACCATGTATACATGCGAAATAAACATGGGCACTCAGCATTGGCGATTGGAGGCAAAGGAATGGGAAATATGGAGTTGCAGGAGTCTGCAATGGTAGTGCTGAGAGCGCCAGGGGAATGCATGTTTGTCAATTTGATGGAGGACTAGACGTGCAGAGGTTCTTAGTCGACATGTTGGATTTGCTTGGCACCAGGAAACCCTTGTGAAATTTATTTTCTTGATTCTCTTCTCCAAAGGATATCTGAACTTTGCAAAAACAGAGGATGTTGGCTCGTAGAATTTTATGTGTGATGGGTTGAAACATACTTGCGTAGAGGCTTCATTCTCCGATTCCAAAGTTTATGGTATGATTGATTGGCGGTGACATAGTTTACATTATTTTCCAGTGGGTGGAGAACGTAATGTTCTAAAGGTAGCAAATGAGGTGGCAGGGTACTTTGCCCAACACTTGGAAGCTGTGAAAAGTTCTTATCATTTCCAGTTTTGAAGGGAAGGTATGAGCAGTCAAAAAATCAAATTATTTTCCAGAGCTCTAGTAGATATGTAACACCATGTTTTCCCCAATTTGTAATTAATCATAAAATAGGAATTACCATGCTAATGCATGAGGACAATGTAAATGTATTATTGTTTGAGTTGTCAATAACTGACTGTGGGGGTGAAGCCTAAAAAGTACCGGCCATGATATCGTTAGGAGGAGAGAAATCAGTTAATCAGGCAAAGACCGGTGGTTGAACTACCAACCACCCCCATGAATGGGAGCATGGTCTAGCTGCAAGAAGTCATCCTAAAGTACCACAGGGTCTGACAGACCAGGCGGACCCGAGCTTCCTTCTGACAAATGAAAGGTGACAATTATACACACGGAGGCAACAAGAGGGAGAGAGACACCCAGACACCAGACACCAAACGAAAACAGGAGCCCGCAAAGGAGAGGCGTGAAGCTCTACGGCGAATCGCAAACAAAAGGCCACGAGCTTGATGCCGAAGAGCATCTAAGAAACCTCATCGAAGCCACAAACGAGTGAGAAAGCTCCGAGTTGCAGAAAACAGGACCCGAACAGAACCTGAAACGGAGAGAGAACCTCGAGAACTGTGAGAATTCCCTGGTGATATCATGGCTTGGCACGGGGGTGGCCAGAGTGCTAAGAATGAATGCTTCTGAGCCTATGGTCGGGTGGAAGGACGAACACCCACAGTCAGTTGGTTGGTGGCAACCTATAATAGATAAGTGATTTCTGACCCCATGTAATTTAGCTGTAACTGTGTATGAATAGGTTATGTTGTGCTTTCTTTCAGGAATGTGAATGAATGCTTAAGGGATATACTGTATCCCTTCTATTTTTGTTGGCTTGTATAATTAGGAAAGAAAGGAATTATAGGGTTCGGACATGGCTTGTTCCCATAAATTCTGGAGTTCTGTAGTGTCTTAAGCTAGAGCCACGAACTGTGAGCTCGTCGATCTTATGCGTAGTTGCATGAACGATGGCTTACTCGCCTAGTTGTCCTGAGTCCCTTGGAGGACGGAGTTGTTTAGTTCATGAGAGGTAGTGCAGATATGCAAAGGCTCTCTGTGATCAAATAGAACCCTAGAATCCCTTGATGAAGGAGTGCAATAGTTGTGTTGAAGACTCCTCTAAGAGTCAAGTCCAGGAGAAAGAGCGCAAAGCTCTCAAGTCCTTCATAGCTGATGAAGCGCAGGAAGGATAGCGAGTTACAAATACCGAAAGAAAGTACCCTTTCGTTTGCTAGATGCACAGACAAGATCCTTTCGGAGGATCTGAGGTCTGCCACGACCGTTAGATGGGAGAAACGAACGTCGGCGTTAATGCCTCGACCCCTTTCAGCCTTCACAAGTAGTGAAGGAATCGAGACCGTAGATCCCAATGTCCATGGGAGTTACCTGGACCATCCATTTGTAGAGGACACGTTGTTGTCGGTCTGTGTTTCGGCACCCGAGAGACCAAAGGGCAAGAACCCTTGTCTTCACAAGTCGCAAAATCCCGGCGTCTGAAACCCCGATTTTGTTTAAGTGTGAATAAGTTTGAGAAGGTCGGGATTTGATCATGGTCGTTGATCATCTCGAAAATATCACAACCGTTGATCATGGCTAAAGGTCGCAGTCGTCCATCGGAGGGAAACTTGGCTGTCAGTCGGAGTTTCAACACCCAGGAAACAAAAGGGTAAAAACCCTTGTCTTCGCAAGTTGCGAACTCCCAGTACCTGAAACTCTGATGTGTTCTGTGGTAGAAAGGAGGGGTCCCGAAAGGATCTGGACCATCCATCGGAGGAGACGCATGGTGAGCGGTCAAGAGTTCGGGGAAAACTCTGAAATCCCTTGGACCGTTGGATCCAAATCCTCGAGGATCGTTGATCTCCTACACGAATCCCCATATCGGAATTTGGGGATTGGAGTGACAAGATTTTTGGAGTCGTCGCATCGTGAACTCCCGGTTCACAAAACTATGAAAAGATCTGGACCGTTGGATCCAAAACATCAAGAGTCGTTGGATCTCATACAAGAACTCAAGTACCGGGTTTTGGGGTTTGGAGAGTCGAACGACGCAACTCTCTTGCATTTCGAACCCTGGTTACCGAAATCTTGGTACGACTAGGACAATCGGATCAGGGGGAGACTCGCAGCCGTCGATCTCCTCGAAGGTAATATTTTGGGTTTTGGGGTTTGCAGGGTCGAAAGACTTGACCCGCTTTCATTGCTGAGTTTTGAAAGGCGATCAGCACCTCTTGGATTGTATCGTGGTCGTAACCCACGATCGCATGGAGGTAGATAAGGGGAGAGCTAGCCTGCTCTAGGCCCCTGTAGGACTTTAGGGATTCTGTCCCTCGAAGAAAAGAGGCAAAAAAATAATTTTTCCGTAGTGGGTATGTGACAATTTGGTATCAGAGCATGGTTACAACACTTGGCCTGCTTGGGCTCATGTACAAGCCGCCTAAGGAGATATTGTTATCTGCAATTTCTCTTTAAGGAGAAGGACTGCAGAATGAAACTGTAATTTAGGAATTTCTGTAACACCTATGCTAAAATGGTAACTACTCTTATAGGAGTAAGGATGCACTGATCATTATTACTGATAAGATCTGAGTGGGAATAACAGAGGTGGAATAAATTGTGCTATGAAACTGCACGAGCGGGACAAGGGACATGAACTGAGTTGTTCTGTTATAGTGTGACGAGGGCTACCTACTAAAGCAGGTAGAGTCTTGCAATTGGGATGGCTGGTTAAGTAAGGATTAAGACCCAAATGAAGAACTCCTTCATGATTTGGGAAATCTGGTAAGGACTGGTAGGATCCTTAGAAAGTTATGATTACTGCATTATTAAAAGACTAAACCCTGAGCATTATAATTCCTCATGATTGAGAGGACTGATGAAAATATGTAGGGTCAGATTACCTTACCTATAATGGTTAGAATCAACAATAAGGATAATTTGTTTGAGCAAGATTAAGAGGAGTCCTTTGGGACTGGTGCTAACTCCCAAGAGTGACCCTTGTTGGTTGTTCCCATAAAGAGAGGGTAACACCCGTATGAGTTATGACTATGAGATTAGTCTTGTAAGTAACTTAAAAGCTCAGAAGGAATAATATCCGTTAGATTGGAATCAACGAGAGCTGTTGATCTAGAGCTTCGAGGTTTCATCTATTGGGAAAATGGAAGCCTAGACTTCCCAAAGTCACGCCAGGTAAATCACTGATTTAATCAAGGTCGTTGGTTAGCGGATGACCTGAACCATAGATCCCGTGTAATTGGATCTTCGGGAGTCGGAGGTTTAGAAGTCAACGGGCAGAGTTTTGAGGACTCACATGTCACAGAATATCGACATCCAACCTGAACCGTTGGATCGAGACAGGGGGTGAATCATTGATCTGATGCATACACATTTCGGGGATTCGAAATTGGGAGTTAAAGGGTGAAGACTCTACTAGAATCCTAAAAGGTGGAAAGTCGGGACTTGATCAGGACCATTGATTGCCAGAGAGATCTAGACCATGGGATCCATATTGTCAGGTCCGCATAGATCAAAAGTTTGGGAAATGGTGGAGCATTTCCCACGGATTTGCCGAAATACGGGATCCTGACGTGTGTCTGAGAGTTGACCCCAGGTTCCAAGTGAAGGGTCATGTGGATGAAAGAGCCGAGAAAACCTTAGCCTCGGTCTTTCGGGTTTTCAGATTTCGGGGATCAAGGAACCAGAGTTCCTTGCAACATGAATCCAGAAATCACGAAATGCGAAGCGCCTTTTTGTCCGGATCATGGTCACCGTCGATGGTCGTGTGAGGAGAAGGCATGAGCTAGTATGATGAATATGCATGAGTTGAGTGCATTGTGAAGCTTCATAATAGGAAGCCTGATATTAATACCGGTAAGGTATAATTGATTCTAAACGTGCAAAGTAATGCATACTGATGTAAGAGTATAGTTATAGGCACAATATGGTTTTTCCTGATGAACGAAATATAAAGCAAGTATTGCTTTTGCCAAGATTGAAGGAATACCATGGATGCATGACTCCGTTCTGAAGAGTCGTGAAAGTTCTATCTTGAAGGATAGCTTAAGGGGAATGTACTCCATCTCCCCAAGAAAATCCAATACAATTAAATGAAAGAGTAAACGAGTGATGATGCTCTGATGTCATGATAAGAGACAAATGTTTATGCCTTTGAAGATCACATGAGAAGGACTGTGAACAATCCTGAGTTGACTAATTTTAAAAATAGAAATGTATGTAGGCTATGAAATATACCTATGATAGCTACATGGAGGCTTAGGATTATGAAAGTGGTTAAGTACATCATAGATGTAAGTTAACAAAGATGCATGTTTATATTCCTTAAGGGGAATATTTGGTGGACCACTAAAGCTAACTCAAGGTTGAGGCCATCACAAATGGTGATGGATCTGCAACAAGGAAGTTGCATGCCAAAGGAGTTCTCGGTGGAAGAACGGGGTAAGGACTTTGTCAAAAGAATAGAGTCACAATCTTGATAATTGTTGAAGGTTAGACAATGGGCTGCAAGGCTTGTCCATGTATAAGAATCCTGGATTACATTTTGAAAGAATCATGTAAGTAATAGAAGACTAATAACCGAATATTAACCATTCTGATAACCGAATATAAGTGTGTAGAATGCACATGTTCATGATTCATTATGAACAAATAGTTGCTACTAAATCATGCTGAAGTATCCTAAGATTTAGGATGAGCCTAACCCAGGGCTGCTCAGAAAAAAAGAGCAGTTGTGGAAACAAGTATAGTTGGTAAGAGGCAAGTAAACCCCCTGAGTATGATTAAATGAATAAATGGTTACATTTAACTGACAAGGTTTGGTTGAAGCTGTGATTAAGAAAATATAGCGAGACCTTAGAGATAACTCGACTGGGCTGAAAAGCACCAGGCAATGTAGAAAGAATTTGAAGAAGGGGAGAGCCCTCAATTCTTTCCTTGTTGTGCATTATGTTTCTATGGAATGAGAAAGCTAGTACATCGATGAACAAAAATTCTTTGACACCATAGTGATGATGGTTGTAATACTGTAAAAACGATTGAGAATTGTTGTGTTACACTCATGAAAACATTAAGGATGATGTGATGAAGTGCATACAGATATGCTAGACATGCCTGAAAATATTTTATTAATTTAAATGCTATAATACTTGCATTTTAATTTACATGACGACTAATGTGCCTATGGTGTATGTCATGTGTAGAAAGAGATAATATTGGCACTGCTGAGAAAGACAGTTGCCAATAATGAACAACCTCAAGCAGAGGGTGACCATGGAAAGGTTGCGGTCGAAAGATTGTTGACGGGACTATGAAAATCCCGCTAAAGCACTATTGATGAGGTAGAGAACAGAAAGAGGGTGCTAGTAGCCAAGAACCGATATAAAGCTATTCGTGCCTATGTGGCACAAGGTATGAAGGGATTTGGTAATAACCCCTTCCGAAATATTTTATTGTCTCATGTTATACATGAAAATTGAAGGGGCAGTTGTATGCCTTGGATACCCAAGTAAGGTATGATTCAAGAAGGAGAACCCGAATAATGGAGGTATGAACCTCTGGTAGTAAACACTGTTTGGAACCATTGGAAAAATTCATGAATTGATATGTCATGAATGCATTGACAATCAAGGAATGCGTAAAGGCATTCATGTGAAAATTTTGAGTCCACGTGTATTGATTTGGGATCGTGATCGGCCTGTAGCAGCTAGTATGGTCCTACTGTAAGAACGAAAGAAAAGAATAAACCATATGAGGAAAAGGTTGGTTAAATTCCAATACCCCATGGCCAAGAATCGGTCATAAAGTGGGACGAACTTGAAAAAAAATGCAAGAATGCATTGGGTATGAATGTGGCCATGGATATTGGCACAATTATTAAAAACCCCTTTTAAATGTTGAATTACGTTTTGAAAATTTTGGTATGCTGAGATGAGACTAATAGTTTGTTTGGCTGTGGAAAGATGAATTGTAGGAAAAAAAGGGGTCATGGATATGGCGGTGAGGTAAGCCCATAGGAAAGACCGATTTCCTGCTGAGCCAAACTGTAAGGAATGGTATTTCCTTTTGAGAAAGTAATTTAATTGCTAAGTATGCACAATTATGAAATTGTTGTGACGATGTTGTAAAGGTGCAATAAAATGTATATGCATGGAAAAGCTAACAAGTTGTTTGGCCGATTGAAGTGGAAAGTGCAGGAAGCAAAGGGGTCTTGGATATGGCAGCATTGTAATCCCATAAGGAAGGCCAATTGCCTGCTGAGCCAAACTGTCATGGGAAGGAAAGTTTCATAATTATGAATCTGTTTCCTGTGCGGAACAAATGTGAAAACAAATCGCAAGATTTGAAAAATCTGTGGGTGACAGATTTGTAATAAATTCTGAAATTTAGAAATTATAATGATGTCTCACGAATTTTGTATACCTGTGATACAGGTGAGAAGAAAAGACATGTCCAAAGAGGATGGACGAGGGCTGTCAAAGTTGAATATGATGAACATGGCTACTACCGAGTCATGAAAACCCTGTGATAAGCCTGATCACCTGAAAATTATTATGTTGAGGTAACACAAGCTGAAGGGATGCCTCGGTAGAGCAAGTCTGAGGGATGCCTTGACTGTAAGACTCAATAGGATCTCTAAGATTCATGTGAGAGAAAACCTCGGCAGGGCAAGATGGATCGCCCGAGGGATTGTATAACAGTGAAGGGGATGCCTGAGCCTGGGTCTGGAGGATGAGTGACCGCAAAGAAGAGGAGACCTTAATATTTCTTGTAAACTATTGGGATCATGCACACAGTGGGTAGTTTCCCGTGCGGAAAAACCTTGGAAAGGAAGATGAAATCATGATATCTCTTGTGAACTATTGAATTGGAATCATGCACCCAATGGGTATGTCAAGGAAAGATATGAGCATGGATAACAAAACTACCATGTGGATACAGATCCACAAACTACACAGATAAGTATTGAGCTAAGATTATGAAAATTTCCCTTTGAATTTTGAACAACAGTAAGATGTTTTCGCACAAAATTGTGATTAATGTGCTTGTTGTCCAAGAATTATTAAAGACGGATGATGAAGACTAAGATCTTGAAAGAGGACCTAAGAGAGGACAAAGGTCAAGACTTCTGAAGTGGCTGAGTGAGAAAGGCATGACAAGTGTTTTTGAGAAAGAACATCGAGGACGATGTTCCTTTAAGGGGTAGGGAATTGTAACACCCTGTTTATTCCAATTTGTAATTAATCATAAAATAGGAATTACCATGCTAATGCATGAGGACAGTGTAAATGTATTATTGTTTGAGTTACCAATAACTGACTATGGGGGTGAAGCCTTGAAAGTACTGGCCATGATATCACTAGGGGGAGAGAAATCAATTAATGAGGCAAGGATCGGTGGTTGAACTACCAACCCACCCCATGAATGGGAGTATGGTCTAGCTGTAAGAAGTCATCCTAAAGTATCGCAGGGTCTGACAGACCAGGTAGACCCGAGCTTCCTTCTGACAGAATGAAGGTGATAATTATACACACGGAGGCAGCAAGAGGGAGAGAGACACCCAAACACTAGACACCAGACGAAAACGGGAGCCCGCAAGGGAGAGGCGCGAAGCTCTCTGACGAATCATGAATAGAAGGCCACGAGCTTGATGCCGAAGAGCATCTGAGAAACCTCATCGAGGCCACAAACGAGTAAGAAATCTTCGAGTTGCAGAAAACAGGACCCGAACAAGAACTAAAACAGAGAGAGAACCTAGAGAACTGTGAGAATTACCTGGTGATATCATGGCTTGGCACGAGGGTGGCCAGAGTGCTAAGAATGAATGCCTATGAGCCTATGGTCGGGTGGAAGGACGAACACCCACAGTCAGTTGGTTGGTGACAACTTGTAATAGATAAGTGATTTCTGATCCCATGTAATTTAGCTGTAACTGTGTATGAATTGGTTATGCTGTGCTTGCTTTCAGTAATGTGAATGAATGCTTAAGGGATATACTGTATCCCTTCTATTTCTGTTGGGTTGTATGATTAGGAAAGAAAGGAATTATAGGGTTCGGACATGGCTTGTTCCCATAAATTATGGGGTTCTGTAGTGTCTTAAGCTAGAGCCACAAACTGTGAGCTCGTTGATCTTAGGCATAGTTGCATGAATGATGGTTTACTCGCCTAGTTGTCTTGAGTACTTTGGAGGACGGAGTTGTTTAGTTCATGAGAGGTAATGCAGATATGCACAGGCTCTCTGCGATCAAATAGAACCCAAAAATCCCTTGATGAAGGAGCATAATAGTTGTGTTGAAGACTCCTCTAAGAGTCAAGTCCAGGAGAAAGAGCGCAAAGCTCTCAAGTCCTTCATAGCTGATGAATCTCAAGAAGGATAGCGAGTTACAAATACCAAAAGAGAGTACCCTTTTGTTTGCTAGATGCACGGATGCGATCCTTTCAGAGGATCTAAGGTTTTCCACGACCGTTAGATGGGAGAATGGAACGTAGGCGTTAATGCCTCGACCCCTTTCAGCCTTCGCAAGTAGCAAAGGAATCAGGACCGTAGATCCAAAGATCCATGGGAGTTACCTGGACCATCCATTTGTAGAGGACACATGGTTTCCGGTCAGCGTTTCAGCACCCGGGAGACTAGAGGGCAAGAACCCTTGTCTTCTCAAGTCGTGAAATCTCAGCATACGAAACCTTGATTTGGTTTAAGTGTGAATAAGTTTGAGAAGGTTGGGATTTGATCGTGGTCGTTGATCATCCCAAAAATATCACAACCGTTGATCATGGCTAAAGGTCGAAGCCGTCCATTAGAGGGACACGTGGCTGTCGGTCGGAGTTTTGACACCCGGGAAACAAAAGGGTAAGAACCCTTGTCTTCGCAAGTCGCGAACTCCCGGTACCCGAAACCCCGATGCATTATTTGGTAGAAAGGAGGGGTCCCGAAAGGATCTGGACCATCCATCGGAGGAGACATGTGGTGAGTGGTAAAGAGTTCGGGGAAAACTCCGAAATCCCGTGGACCGTTGGATCCAAATCCTCGAGGATCGTTGATCTACTACACAAATCCCCATATCAGAATTTGGGGATTGGAGCGACAAGAGTTTTGGAGTCGTCACATCATGAACTCATGGTTCATGAAACTCCGAAAAGATCCGGACTGTTGGATCCAAAACATCAAGAGCCATTGGATCTCATATAAGAACTCGAGTATTGGGTTTCAGGGTTTGGAGATTCAAACGACGTGACTCTCTTGCATTTCGAACTCCCGTTTACCGAAATCCCGATACGGCTAGGACAGTTGGATCAGGGGGAGACTCACAGTCGTCGATCTCCTTGAAGGTAAGATTTCGGGTTTCGGGGTTTGCAGGGTCGAAAGACTTGTTCCGCTTGCATTGTTGAGTCGAGAAAGGCGATCGGTGCCTCTTGGCTTGGCCCGTGGTCGTAACCCATGATCGCATGGATGTAGATAAGGGGAGAGCTAGCCTGCTCTAGGCCCCCAAAGGACTTCGGGGATTCTGTCCCTCGAAGAAAAGAGGCGAAAACTTAATTTTTCCATAGTGGGTATGTGACAAGCTAGATGAGCATTTTCATAAATACAAATCACAAGTGGTAGAGTATTTGATGGAAAAATATTTGATCCACTTATTGAGACAGCCAAGTGGCATAGTGATATTTCCAAAGTATTAGTTGATGCAAATTGAATGTAATTTGAGTGTAATCGAAACTAATCCTAGATTTTAGGATCTCACTCCTGAGTTCGAGTTTCTTTTATCTGCATTAAAAAGAAAACTCAGAGGGGGTTTTGGGGTTTTTTTTTTTGGTGTGTATCGGTCTATCAATATATAGACTAGGATTATGAAGTGTAAAGATCTACAAAGTTTTCTAGTGAGTGAATATAATCTCTGGTGAATACTTTTTTTTTTTCAATTTTGCTTGTCTTTTCTTCTTATTTGGATGCATATTGAATTTCTTGCATTGAAAATATTCTTTCTTTTTCAACTAATGTGTTTACAACTTGTTGAGAAATATATTCCAAGTATTGTTTATGTTTAATGCAATGTGTTAGATCTAAAGTTTCCAGCTGCAAGTGACAAATTGTATGTTTGTTAGTGTTTTTGTTCTATCTTTATATCTTGTATCTGCTACACTAGAATGCATGCCATTGGTTAAGGGAAACATTGCAGTGAACATTGTGGAATAGTCCAACTAGAACCCTGCCCTTGAACCTCACCTATCAGCTGACCATCAAAATAAATAAACTAAACTTATAAAACCAATCATTCCAACAACTGAGGTGACCTAGCTCTGCTCTTCGCAGTCAAGTGCAAATCAACAAATTGTTCAGGATACAAGGCACATGATTACATCTCAGCACCACCTATCATCCCCAGATTGATGGTCAAATTGAAGTTGTCAACAAGTGTTTGGAAACATATTTGAAGTGTTTTGCATCTAAACGGAAAAATTAGTGGTCTCAATGGTCACCACTCTCTAAATGGTGGTACAACACATCTTACCATACAGTTACTTGCATGACTCCTTTTGAAGTAGCATATGGAGAAAATACACCTTTAGTTCTCTCATACATGTCAAGTATCTCGAAGGTCCAGGCGGTTGACCAAACTCTTACAATTTGAGAGGCTATTCTCCATACCCTCAAAGAGAATTTGGTCATGGCTCAAAATTGCATGAAGAAACGAGCAGATCAAGGTCAACCAGGTGTTTCTTAAACTACAACCTTATAAGAAGACTTCATTCAAGGCCGACCATTGTCAAAAATGGACGCCCAAATTTTACGGTCCTTATACAGTTCTCAAGTGCATGGGATATCTGGCCTATCAGTTGGATTTTCCCAGTCATTCTAAGCTCCATCCTGTTTTTCATGTCTCATGCTTAAATATGGTGATTGGAACTAAGTCTCAAACTTAAACCAGTGTTCCCGAGTTGGATGAAGAAGGCTCTATCTGCTTGAAACCACAAGCAGTCTTAGACCAACGTGAGCGTCATCTCCGTCAGCGGACCATCAAAGAAGTGTTAGTACAATGGAAAGATACAACTCCAACAGACGCCACCTAGGAGCTAGCTACCATTCTGCAACAATTTTCTCATCTCAAGCCTTGAGGACAAGGATCGTTTTAGGGGGGGAAGGGCACATGTTAGGGACCTTTCCTCCCAAACCCCTCACACTTCTAGAAGATCTTCCTCTAGATTGTTCTTTTGGTAGATAGATTTAGTATAAATAAGAGTCGAGGGAATGATAAGTTTTTGTCTTGAGAATTATGGTAATAGAGCTCTACTCTGTTGGAGGTTTCCCCCTCGAAGAGACAAGTGAACATTGTTTCCTATCAATAAAGGTATTATTATGGTGTTGTGGTTTCATCTATTGTTTTGTTCCACTGTTATTCTCTCCTCTGTGCATTTTATTTTATTACTGGGTGAATTTCCTTCTGCATGGGAAAATTTATACCCCTATGGGTGTTTTTCTTAGTGCTAGGCATCCCAATTGAGAACCTGGTCAAAGTTAATCATTGTTAGGTTTTCTTTCTTTAGCTAGGTGTCTTCCCTTTGTTCCCATGTCATTTTTCTCTAATGTCGATTGTCTAAACTTACCCCATGTCGTTTTTCTTTGATGAAAAATGTGTAAATTTTCCCCTAGTCATTTTTATCTCATGTTGAGTGCTTAAAATCACCCTATGCATTTGTATCTATTGTTGAACTACTAAATTCGTCCAAAGAACATTTTATTCACTGTTGGTTGACTTAATTCGCCCCCTCAACATTTTTCTCCACCATTGGATGATTAAATTTGTCCACTCAACATTCCCTTCATTCTTGGTCTTGGACACAGTTTGGGAGCTTAGTTGTATTGGTATAGCTTCCACAAATAATGAAAACCAAGTAGTAAAAAACCCAAATAATAGATAACACAATACAAATTCCACAAAGAATCTGCATTGATGAAACAGACATACCATAAGCCCACCGTTTACAAATCAACAAGTCATCAACCACAGATTTTAAATGCACCATAGACACATATTTAACCTTGGAAACCCAACTCAAAAAGCTAGATTGCTTGGGGATTTTATTACGTAGAAAATTCATTACAAAGGGGTAATATATACATAGATTTAGTGTATTGTTACTCACTTGACAAGAAAATTGCAAATTTAGTGTATTGTTACTCACTTGACAAGAAAATTGCAAATGGCCATGACTCAACAACAATACTCACTCATCCTGGCACATCCTCAATGCCGTCTTATCCTTTGATCAACAAATAGATTTCCTCTTTGTGCTCTCATCTTTGTTATTGTCCTTCTTCATTTCCTCCTCACTCTCTTTTATATTGAATTCCCTTCTTCTCCATAGCCTTCATTTTTAATGGGCTGCCTTGTAAGGTCAACCTTCACAATGGTTCATTTTAACTTCCAAGTAAATTTTGAACATTTCCTCAACTTTTCTAGAAAACAATTATTACAAAGTTTATAAAGAGATTTTGGTGAAGATCCAATTTGGATCGCATATCTCCTAGCATGGCTTGAGTGTGAAGAGATGTGTGCCCACCATGACTAGAAATCACTTTTTCCTTTTTCTATCATTCATGTATTTACATACTATAGTATTCATTTCATTTCATTTGTTTGAGAGACATAACTGCCACAAGGGTATATTATTCTCATTTTGCCTCCTTTTGTGTAAAATAGTGAGCTAAGTTGTGGTCTTACTTATCTTTTCTCATTTTGCCTCCTTTTGTGTAGAATAATAAGTTAAGTTGTGGTATTACTTATCTTAAATAGTTTCCCTGAAATAGTTTCTGTAAGCTAATTCTGATATTGAAGGATTTCATATATATAAGTTGTGTATATTGTTGCTCATTTAATTCGTACATTCGTCATAAGATGATTCATTCAAGCTAAATCTTGAAGTCTTGTAAGAACATAGTTTGATTTTCAATAAACACGTGATGCTCTTAACACCATTGCTAAAATTTAAGGTGGAATTCATAATGGTTTCTACTACCAAATTATAATATACACTGAACTGGATCTAATTATCCTTATACTAACACAACCATATTATAAAAGTAAAAATAGTTGATAATAATAATAATAATAATTTATTTTTAAGGTATATATACACTACTCTTCTTTGGATTTGAACCTATGACTTTTTAAAAAGAATCACATGTTTTTAACCATTAGACCCACTCAGGCTGTATATGATTGCTTAAATTGATAAATTGCTTATATCAACTACTTTTATAATGTAATTGAGTATAACTTCCATGCTACAATAAATACCATACCTCTTCATGCTTAGGAATTGAAATCGAAATAATGACAGACCAAACTGTTTCATATAATTATTATTAATATATACTTTCATAAACAACGAAAGCATTCATTTCTGGTGCTTAGGAATTGAAATCGAAATAATGACTGACCAAACTGTTTGTTAGACTTATTATTAATGTATACTTTCATAGACAACAAAAGTATGAAGAAAAACCAATTCTAAAACCTGGAGAAATCTTCTACGAATTGAAACAAAAGTTCGAAAGCTATGAAAACTTTTGTAAGTTGGAATAAAAACAGCATCAAAACTGTGATTTCTGATAAAGGAGATGTCTTCTATGAAGTGAAAAAACAATTGAAAAAAGTTCATTCTATTCATTGAAAAAAGAGTTCATTCTATACATTGAATCATATGCACTAATGAATACAATGAGTGCCAACGATTTTGGAATCGGTGTGACAACCAGGTTTTACGCTCTAAGATTTATCTCCGCCCTTCCAATCCAAAACCTGAAAAAAATTCTAAAAAAAATGAAAACCTAGCTGCTAGGGTTCTTGCCGTAACCGCTCATCTGTTGCAAGATCGCTCCTCATCTTCAAGCTGAGAAAATTCTTAACAAAATGAAAACCTAGGGGCTACGGTCCTTGCCCTAGCAGTGCATCTGTTGCAAGATCGCTCCTCATCTTCTCTTAGTTTGGGAGATGAGATAAATCTGAAACTCCTGCCAACTTTTTAGTTTATTAAAAAGCTTTCTACAAAATGCATGAAACTCCTTCCAACTTTTTAGTTTATTAAAAAGCTTTTTACAAAATGCAAGAAAGTCGAACATAAAATAAAGTCATGAACATAAAATCTTATTGATTTTAGACAATAATTAAGAATATGCTAGCATCTTTAATTGTTAGTCATTAAAAATATATTTTATTAAAATTGATTAAAAATTAAAAATTTATTAAATGGGTCCATTTCCTATAAATATACTCCTTTCCTTCTAAAAATTAAAAATATATATTTTATCTTATATTCATTTTTTATTTTAATATTAAAAAATATAGGGACACTATTTAATCATCACTTTTGAAATTCTAAAATCAATTTAGTCCAATTAATTGTTAATTAATTATTCTTGTAATGGTTTAGATTGTTGTACAAGAACATCCAGAATAACATTTAATTGATTATCTATTAAATTTGTTAATTCTTAATGAGTGGGTCTAATAGTTTAAAAACATATGTTTTCTCAAGTTCAAATTTATTACAATTAAAATTCTCTATACACAATTAAAAATAATGTATAATATAAACATGCAAATAGTATAATTTTGCAGCTAAGCATGCAAATAGTATAATTAAGAATTCACCGTATATCACTGTAAAGATTAAACATCTAGCAATTTGAATTAAGAAATGTAATCTCTTATTATTAATTCTGACATTACAGTAATGATATGCATGCGTTATTCTCCAAGTTTTATTAATGCCTATCGGCATAAGCAGATCACAGAAACCTCTGGTAAGACTTTGGGATCGAATCCAACCAACGAAAATCTATAACTGCGTACACGGAGAAACCCTCTTGATTCAATATGATATATAGAGTAGAGCAGCCGAGAGAAAGCCAATGAACTTTGTATCCCCTGTTAGGGTATTTGTTAACATGATTTATTTTAGTCTTTAAATTTATTAGACTAGCAAGTGCTTGAGGTTTGCACGAGGGTCTCTAATTTTAATTATCAAATGTCAATACACATTTTAAATTAAAGAGGTTAAGAAAAAAAGAGGATTGTTGGTGGCATTTAAGATCTAACATTAGTCATACCAAACTACTACAAACTTTGGAAATTGATTTCAAAACCTTAATAAATCTTGTTTTCCACTTACTTTTACGACCTCAAAAGCCTCAATAAATGTTGGTCATGAAGTTCTTGAATATTTTCAACGATGACCAACAATGATGATGCCATTACTCCTCTTCATTCTCGTGATTGGGTGCCCAACATTACGAATCCCACCTATGTGACCTTGGAATCAATTACCATTCTCAATGCTTTCCTCACATCCATCGTAGGATTGAACCCACCACCACCACCTTACTCATAGGTGTTTGTTCAAGCTCGAATCAAGAAGAAAAACAAGATTGCACACACACCCTGTAAAAATAAAAAAAGAATATGAGGTGTTGGTTGTTATAATAGGTTGGGTTAGAACTAGTGCATCTATCAAAACCCGATAATGGATGTGACCTTGTTTGGTTCAAACACGGTCTTAACCTTAAGCGGATTGACACTCCCTCATATCCCTGGATGTAACATCCTCAATTTTAATCCCCACAATTTATAATGTAATTGTGTAAATGTGATTTAGGTTGGTGAGATGATATGTTTTGGGCCAGATAGCTTGTACAGA
>ML776746.1:46384-70917 GCA_009831015.1 Picea engelmannii | reverse complement strand
TAGAGTTTTGTATGAGATTGTTTCATGATTCATGATATACATAATATATGATAGTGGGGTTTTTAGCTTTACGCTTTCCCGGTAAAACTTCTGTGTTGTGTGTTATTGATATTTCACTTTGTGCATTGTGGTTGTGATCATGGCTTAATTGCTTCCGCAATAATAATAGTAGAAGCGATTATGTATTTAACTAGTAGCGAAAATTGTTAGATCGGGAGAATCGCAGGAATACATTAATTTGTATCGAAATTTGTACTTAACTAGTGGCGGAAATTGTGCCCAAGGTCAACGAACTCACAGTTCATGGATCTAGCGTAAGCCATCACAGGGCGCAAGAATTTACGAATACAAAACATGTCCAATCCATACTTGCTTATATACACAATTTAAACGAGAATAAAGAGATAGAGTATAACCATTAAGAAAATATACACATCCCTGGGTTCTTCGTAGAATATCCCTTTTCATTATATAATTACATCTTAATTTCACAAGGTATGAGAATACTTATCTATTACAAGTTGCATCCAACCAACTGATTGTGGGTGTGCACCTTTCCACCCAACCATAGGCTCAGAGGCATTCATTCTTATCACTCTGGCCACCCCCATGCCAAGCCATGATATCACTATGGAATTTACGCCATCTCTCAGAGAAAATCTCTCTGTCACAACGACCTTGGGAGTTTTATCAAATACTTCCTCAACATCGAGCTCGGGTTTGGGTCCTTCAGGCCATGTTCTTGGCACTTCCTTTGGGTTCACACATCTCCCTTACGATCTTGTTCTCTCGTCCCCGTGTCTCCTCTCTTGTTGTTCCTATGTATGTATCTTACCTTCCCTCCTTTGGAAGGTTTCCAACCTGTATTGTTCCTTCTGTCAAAAGGAAGCTTGGGTCTGTAGGTCTATGTGGTACTTCGAGCTGACATCCTGCAGTTAGACCATGCTTCCATTCATGGGGGTGGTTGATAATTGAACCACTGGTCCTTTATTCATTAACTGATTTCTTTCCTCTAGAGATATCATGGCTCTTACTTCAAGGCTTCACCCCCCAACAGTCAATTATGGGCAGTTTAACAATAATACATTTAGATTGTCCACATGCCTTAGCATGGTAATCCTATTTTATGATTAATTACAAGCTCAGGGAAACAAGGGTGTTACAATTCCCTCCCCCTTAAATGAACACCATCCTTGGTGTTCTTTCTCAAAAACACCTGTCATGCCTTTCTCATTCAGCTGTTTCATAAATCTTGATCCTTCTTCCTCGGTCAGGTCCTTTTTTAGACCTTAAATATTGGTCACCTACTTTCAATAATTCTTGGACAAGAAGCATGTTAATCATAGTCTTATGAGAAAACATTGCATAAAATTTCTAGGAAAAATTCATAATCTTAGCACAATAATTATCTACGTAGTTTATGGATTTGTATCCACATGGTTTTTTTGTTATCCAAGATCATTTTTTTTCCTTGACATACCCATTGGGTGCGTGATCCCCATCAATGGTTTACAAGAACTATCAAGGTTTCATCTTCCTTGCAGTCACTCACCCTCTAGGCCTAGGCTCAGGCATACCCTTCTCTGTTATACAGTCCCTCGAGTGATCCATCTTGCCTTGCCAAGGTTTTCTCACACAGGAAGAACTACCCATCGTGTGCATGATCCAAATCAATAGTTTAAAAGAACTATTAAGGTCTCCTCTTCCTTGCAGTCACTCACTCTCCAGGCCTAGGCTCAGGAACCCCCTTCTCTGCTATACAGTCCCTCGGGTGATCCATCTTGCCTTGACATGGTTTTCTCTCACATGAAGAATTCAAGAGACTCTATCGAGTCTTACAGTCGAGGTGTACCTCATACTTTCTCTATCGAGGCGTCCCTTCATCTTGTGTTACATCAACACAACATATTCTAGGCGATTATGGTTTACCACGGGATTCTCATGGCTCAATCGTAGCCATTTTTCATGATTTTACATCTTGACAACCTTTTGGCTCAGCTAAACTTAGGGACAAAGGTTAATATCCTTCTCCTGGCACATAAATAGTTAGGGATGAAGGTTACTCTCCTTCTCCCGAATCAATCATAGATAGGGACGAAGGTTACTCTCCTTCTCCCAAGTCAGTCTCTATTTCATGCGATCAGATTATACTCTTTCTCACAGTTCTCCCTCAAACCCGAGATCTCAGTTTATCGTCTCTGCACTCTTCACAGATATTTCCCCTTCACATGTATCACATGTATACAAAAATTCATGAGACATCATACATTTTTAAATTCAAAAATTTTCTTGTAAATCTGCCATCCGCATATTTCCAAATTCCACATTATGTTCTCATATTTGTTTCGCACAGGAACCAGATTCATAATTATGGGACTTTCCTTCCCATAGCGGTTTGGCTCAGCAGGAAATTGGTCTTCCTTTTGGGCTTACAATGCTACCATATCCAAGGCTCCTTTGCTTCATGTACTTTCAACTTCAATCAACCAAACAAATTGTTAGTTTCCATGCATCCATGTATATATATATATTCAAAACCATGCAAACTAACAGTTCATCACATCTATATAAACATGAAAAGGGAGTCCCATTCCTTGCCTATGCCTCATTTCAACATACCAAACCTTTCAAAACGTAATTCAACATTTCAAAGGATTTAACAAATGTGCCAATATTCATGGCCACGTTCATACCCAACGCACTCTTGCATTGATTTCAAGTTTGTCACACTTTATGACAGGTTCTTGGCCATGGTGTGTTGTAATTTAACCAACCTCTTCACCACATGGCTTATTCATTTTATTTCATTCTTACACAAGGACTATGCTTCTGGCTATAGGATGATCACGATCCCAAATCAATACACATGAGACTCAAAAGTTTCACATGCATGCCTTTAAGCATTATTCCTTTATTAATAACCAGGGTGCCAACTCTCATGGCCACACAAATTTGGTTTTCTCTAATACCTATACAATGTAAGTATAAATGTTGGAAGGTCCTCCTTCCTCAATGGGAAATCCATTGTCTGTCCTTTATGCAAACATGCATTTCCTTGAAGCAATTCCATGCAACGTGCTATCTATAATCACTTTTGTTTCCAATCGTTCCTTGATTGGTCCATGTATTCATGACATATCAGTTCATGAATTCTTTTGAGGGTTGCAATCATTCTTTACTATCAGAGGTTCACACCTCCATCATTCAGTTTCTCCTTTCTGAATCATACCCTACTTGGGTACCCAAGGCATACATCTTACTTTTAATGTTTCATACATAACATTTAAGACCGTAAAACATTTCAGAATGGATTTTTACCCAATCCCTTCATACCTTGTGCCACATAGGCATGAACATTTTTATACCTGCATGACTGTTAGCACCCCCTCTGTTATTATCCCATCAGTGGTGCTCCATGGGGACTTTTAAAGTCCCTTCAAAAATATTTCAACAAGAACCTTCTCATAGTCATCCTCTGATTGAGGTTGTTCATTATTGGCAATTGTCTTTCTCAATAGTTCCAATCTATTTCTTTCTACACATGACATACATCATAAACACATTAGTCGTCATGTAAATTAAAAATGAAAGTACCATAGCATTTAAATTAATAAAACATTTTCATACATGTCCTATCATATCTGTATGCACTTCATCACATTATCCTTAATGTTTTCATGAGTGCAATACCGACAGTTCTCAACTGTTTCTGCAATAATACAATCCTCATCACTATGGTGTCAAAACATTTACTTTCATCTGCGTACTAGCTTTCTCATCCCATAGAAAAATATAATACACAGTAAGAAAAAAATTGAGGGCTCTCCCCTTCTTCAAATTATTTCTACATTGCCTGGGACTTTTCAACCCAGTTGAGTTATTTCTAAGGCCTCATTGTCTTTTCTTTGCTTTTGCAGTTTACTCCCTATTGGGATCTTCCTTCTCTTTTCCTTGAGTCACCTTGGTTAGGCCTCACCCTAACCTTTTTCTTGGAATACAACAACATGATTTAATAGTAAACATTTTTTTTTTGTTCATAATGGATCATGAACCTGTGCATCCTGCACATTACCATTCAGTTATCAGAATGGTCAATATTCATTTATTAATCTTCTATTCATTACATGATTTTTTTCAAAATGTAATCCAGGATTCTGGTATATGTGTGTGTGTGTGTGTGTGTGTGTGTGTGTGGAAGCTTGTGGCTCACTACTTAATTATCAGAAGTCATTAAGGTTGTGACCTTGTTTTCTTGATAGAGTCTTCACACCATTCCTTCAAAGGGAACTCCTTCAGCATGAAACTTCCTTATTGCATATCCATCACTATTTGTGATGGCCTCAACCTTGAGTTAGCTTCAACAGTTTACCAAATATCCCATAAGGAATATAAACATGCATCTTTTTCATGTACCCAAACTATGTATCCATACATATTCTGGTTTTGTTAACTTACATCTATGTTGTACTTAACCATATTCATAATCCTAAACCTGCCTGTAGCAGTCATAGGTATGTTTCGCAGCCCACCTACATCTCTACTTTTAAGATCAGTCAACTCAGGATTGTTCACAATCCTTCTCATGTGATTCTCAAAGGCATAATCATTTTCCTCTTATTATGACAACAGAGCATCTTTTATCATTTACCCTTTTTATCTAATTATATTAGTATTTCCTGAGGAAAGGGAATACATTCCCCCTCAATCTATTATTTGGAACATAACTTTCATGACTCTTTGGAATGGAGTCAGCCATGCATCCATAGTATTCATTTATTCTAGACAAGAGCAATTCTTGCTTTATATTTCACTCATCAAGGCAACCATATTGTATCTTATAACTATATTCTTAAATCATACATGTGCATCACTTGCACATTTACTATCATTCATACCTAACTGGTATTAATATCAGGCTTCATATTAGGAAGCTCCACAATGCATTAAACCCATGCACTCAAGCATAATTAAACACAGATAAGTAATCATCATGCTATCTTATTGCTTGCACTTTTTCCATGTCATTCACACACATGGACATATAAGGCTTCTATATCCTTTTCCCAAGGATCTTCCAATCATCCTTATGATCATGTATACACATTCATGTATAAGTAGGTGAATCTCTTGCACCTTTTTACCTCATGCATTCGCTTGATAGTTTAATTTCATCATTAGTGTCCTTTAGTTTGAGATTTCAGTCACTTACAAAACTAATCTCACAATCATATCTCGTATTGATGTTGCCTTCTCTTATGACAATAACTAACCAGGGTCACTTTGCTCTTTATGTGACAACGTCTAGCAAGAAAACCTTCTTGCCTCAGCGTCCAGAGGGTTTTGCCCATCTCACTTTTCTCTGGTCATGAGGAGTTATATACTCCAATTTTAATTTAAAGCAGTAACTATAACTGCCAAGGATCCTACCTGATCCTATCGGATTCCTTTAATCCCACAAAGGTATTAACCATTATATAATACACCATCATCAGTGCCTGACGTTCCAACTACCCATGCTTAGAAGTAGTGTTATGAACACCAGGTCATCCGTCCTTTTGGATTCAGCTTCCCTTGACAGAACCCTGCCACCTTCAACTATCCACATTCAAGTCTTATTATAAATGTTAATTAGCATATCCCTACTCTGGTAAGAGTAGTTATCACTTTGACAAAGGGCTAAAGAAATTCTTCTGCTGAAATTTAACAAGAATTCCCAAAATCACAGGTTCAATCTACAATACTTCTCCTCAAGGAGTAAATGTAGATAACAATACATCCTTACGCAAATCGTACATGAGCCCAAACAGGCTAAGTGTTGTAACCATGCTGTGATACCAATTTGTAACACACCCACGACGAGGCATACAAATTTTCACTTTTCTTAAAGGATATATTCTCCATCCATAGTTTCTAATTTGGAAGGTCGGGGAACCAATCTGACCTCCCGGTCAAGGATCTCCAATTCTAGAGCCAAACAACTCTCTGAGACCTTTATGGTCTCATTCTGTAATTAGACGCAGACCCTTTTGACTTCCTGGTGCAGGTCTAAAGGTACCCGCGACCCTCCTCCTCGTGCTTGCGAAATATCAGAGTTTGGGTGATAGATCCTTTTCTAATAAGCCCCTTCCTTGATATGAACTTGGGTGATGGCCTTGCATAACCATGCGATTGCGGGCACGACCAAGGGTGTTTTGAAACCAAACTACTTTTCTTCCTACAATTCACCTTGAGCCTCCACATTTCCTTTCTCCAAAACCGTGGTCTAGATTGTGGCCCACCCTCAACTTTTTAAAGTTCACGCAACTTCGGTCCCAACAATGTGACGGGACCGTCGATCTCATGACCTTGACAGTGCTTCTAAACTTGACGACTCAGATCTATCCTTTCCGAATATACAGATTAGATCTAACCTTTCTAAATCAACGGCTGTGATTTATTTCATGATTCAGGTTTTGGGAGTTTCAACTCTCAACCCTTACCTTCTCCCGTAGTGACAGATCTCCTACCACGCGTCCTCTTTAATCAATGGCGTTGATCGCTTCGCGATTCTGAAATTCGGGAGTCTCAAGTCTCAACTTTTAATTCCCCTCGAAGTATGTGGATTTATGCTGCGTGTACACTTGAATAGGATGATCGAGGCTTACTTCGGGTCTTTACCCGAAATCCATAGATTCATGCCACATCCCCCTTAATATGGTGGCTATGAATTACTTCAGGACTTTACCCGGAGTCCATATATTTACACCATGTCTCTTCTGGATCAGACGGTCTAGATTCAATTCAGGTCTTCATAGTTCGAAAATCTCAATTCTCAACTGAAACCCCAGTGCGATTCACCTGGAGACACTGATCTATCGACAAGTACCCCTCCCAGTGATAAACAACCATGATCTACTTCGGGTCTTTAGCGCTTTTCAACAAAGACCAGATCAACGAACTTAATCCCCCTTCTCGATCAACAGTTCAGATTCCACTTCGAGACTCCAACTTTGTCACCCTCTACTTTCCTCCAGAGAATTTCATACCCGGAGTGCTAGATCTGGTGCCACACGTCCACCTTAAATCGACGGATTTCATCCACTTCAGGACTTCGACCTTCGGACATCTCAAAATTCAAATCCTCCTTGCTTTGTTTCCTTTGGAACATTATATCCAGAGTTCACAATATGATGACATGTGTCCTCCTTTAGATCGACATATCCCAGCTGCTTCGATTGTTCAGGCTTCGACAATTTCAAAATCTTATCCATCGCATTCTCACAGAGTTCACGATCGGTCACCACATGCCCTTTGGATATGACGGTCCAGATTGTCTTCGGGCCTTTGGGTTTCTTTCACCTGAGGACAATGGATCTCTAGCACGTGCCCCTTTCAATCTGACGGTTGAGATTCACTTCGATAGTTTCAAATCTTGACTGAAACTCTTGAAATGATTTCTCTGGAGTTACTGATCTGCTGACATGTGTCTCCTAGTGATCAATGGTCATGATCTACATCGGTTCTTTGGCGATTCTACTCTCTCCTTAACCAAATGCTCTCACTCAGGAGTTGTAGTTATTGCGCCACTTGTCCCTCTTGGTGATGAATGGTCCCAATTCACTTCAGGACTTTGAGACCTTGGCCATTCAACCCTCCCGTGAACACAAACGTTAAAACTCATGCTCTTTACCTTAGATTGGATGAATAACATCCCTTCGCGCTCAAATTTGATGGTTAGGATCTGTTTCTTCCCAATGCTTCTCCTCTGCTTCCCTGGACGCTAATCTAATGGTCCAGGCTTCTCCCTGCAACTGATCTGACGGTTTTTATCATTCCTCCTCCTAAGATTTTGACTTCTTCTAACTTGGAAGAGTTTGGTAGATGTTCAAAGGCCTCAGCCTTCGTTCCTCCTACGAGTCCGTCTATCTCGGGTCCCGTCTTCTCTCTTGAAAATGTTATCTCTTATGAGATTTTCGATTCTCTCAGACCAACAATACCGAGGGACTCCGTTACTCCATGGATTTCCAAAAGGGATCACAACCACCCATCTCACAACTATTCAGGGTCTAGTGTTCATGATTCGATCGATACCGAGGTGTTCACCAATCAACGGTTCACAACAATTGAGGGGTCCCAACATGCGTGCTCTTTATCAGAGAGCTTAACCTCCACAATATAGAAGTACTCACCCAACCTGGTCAAACTGGAGTTGTTGATCTTCCATCCCGACGAGATCAATGGCAATGGTGAATTGCAGGCCACGAACTAGCATGTTTGCTACTTTCACCTTCGCGCTCCGCAATGATTCCCCACCCTCGATATCCATTCATAGATTGATGGTTCACAATGATTGTGGGGTCCTACCTTCGCAATCTGAGAAGTTCTCACTCGACTCTAGTCTAATCCTAGTAGTTGATATTTCATCCCCAACGAGATCAATGACGTGGGTTGATTGTGGGCCGTGAACTAGCAGGTCCGTTAAATTCACCTTCGCCCTCCACAATGATTCCCAACCGTCGATTAAATTGAGAGGTTGGTGTTTGATTCGGTAACTCTAGTGATTATTTGAGTCGATATGACGATCAGGATGGCCTCTCCTCCCATTAAACATCTCGCATCCATCTCCGCTATCAAATTCTTAATTCATGGGTAGTTTTGGTAAGTTGATTATCATCTACCTCCTAGATCTGACGGTCGGGACAGTTCCCGGGCATCCTCAGATATAAGGCTCATAGTTAACTTCGGGACTTCGGGTATTTTACCTCCCTTATGATGAACTCGCTCAGTTCATTGAACTCGCGAAGTCTGAATGAATCCAGGGTTAACTCCCACGCTCTTTCCCTTACCCAACGGTCACAACAGACTGTAGCTTCTTCTGAACAGATTTATTCTGTTCGTCTTCCAAACAAGGGACCTTCCCTTTCGATACTTCAACCTCATTTTTCTTCCTGAGCTTCGTTAGCTCTGAAAGGCTTAAGATATTTGCGCTCTTTCTCTTGAACTTAACACTTGGAAGAATCCTTCCGCACACCCCTTACGCTCATTCTTCAACTCTAGAACTTAAGTGGTTCTCGATCTCTGCCTGCCTCGTAGAGAGCCTGTGCATACGTGCACTATCTCTCCTGAGATTTAATAGACTTCCTCCTCCAAGGGACTCAAAACGACTAGGAGTTTCGACATGTGTACGTGAAATTGTGCCCAAGGTCAACGAACTCACAATTCATGGATCTAGCTTAAGACACCACAGGGCGCAAGCATTTACAAATACAAAACATGTCCAATCCATACTTGCTTAAATACACAATTTAAACGAGAATAAATAGATACAATATAACCATTAAGAAAACATACACATCCCTGGGTCCTTCACAATATATCCCTTTTCATTACATAATTACAGCTTAATTTCAAAGGGTATGGGAATACTTATCTATTACAAGTTGAATCCAACCAACTAACTGTGGGTGTGTGCCTTTCCACCCAACCATAGGATCAGAGGCATTCATTCTTAGCAATCTAGCCACCCTCGTCCCAATACATGATATCACTAGGTAATTTATGTTATCTCTCAGAGAAACTCTCTCTGTCATAGCGACACTTCAAAGTTTATCAGATGCTTCCTCAACATCAAGCTCTCATTCGGGTCCTTCAGGCCATGTTCTCGACACTTCCTTTGGGTTCACACATCTCCCTTACAATATTGTTCTCTCATCCCCGTGTCTCCTCTCTTGCTATGTCTCTATATGTATCTTACCTTCCCTCCTCTATAAGGTTTTTGACCTGTCCTGTTCCTTCTGTCAGAAAGAAGCTCGGGTCTACAGGTCTTTGTGGTACTTTGAGCTAACATCCTGCAGTTAGACCATGCTTCCATTCATGGGGGTGGTTGATAATTCAACAACTGGTACTTTCTTCATTAACTGATTTATTTCCTCTAGAGATATCATGGCTCGTACTTCAAGGATTCAACCCCCAAAAATCAGTTATGGGCAGTTTAACAATAATACATTTACATTGTCCACATGCCTTAGCATGGTAATCCTATTTTATGATTAATTACAAGATGGGGGAAACATGGGTGTTACACAATCCCATACCATACCAATACCAATACCAATGCCAATACCATACCAATACCATACCGATACCATGCCATTGCATACCAATAACAATACCATACTAATACCAATGTCATTGCATACCAATGTCAATACCATTGCATAGAAATATCATACCAATACCAATTCCATACCATACCATACCAATACCAATACCAATATCATTGCATTGCCAATACAAATACCAATATCAATACCAATATGCATTTCCAATACCAATATGCATTTCTAATACCCTTATGCATTGCCAATACCAATACCAATACCATTGCATACCAATACCAATACCAATACCATACCATACCATACCATACCAATAGAATACAATACCATACCATACCATACCAATACCATACTGATACCAATACCAATACCAATACCAATACCATACCATTGCATACCAATAACAATACCAATTGATGGCCCTTGACCAAGTTTTGTTGATATCTGGTCAAGTTTGACCTATTTTTGGACTTCGACAACCTATCGAAGGAGGAGCGCAAGATGAAGCAGAGATCGCGGGATCTCGACCCCTTTTTGGGTTTTTTTTGGGATGTGGAAATATGTAACGGGAATGGTATGTCGGCCCATGGTTTTACCCATGTTTAGGCCTACTTTGTATGTATAAATAGATGTATAGGCAATGTAAAAGAAGGAAGAGAAAGAAGGCATCTATGTGATGTTAGTATGCAAGTAGGCTAAGTGCCAAGAGTTGGATTTGTCTGGTTAGGAATTGTAAGGCTTTGTGCATACTGTGTGAGACTTGCAGAGTTAAGTGAAAGTCATTGTAGCAAGATTGTGGAAGGCTTAGTGATGGAACGCAAGGAAGAAGGATCTAGCGAGCTGCGCATATCTTCTATCCTGTGCGGAGTAAGGTTTTTGAGGCTTTGTGCTTGTAACTGATTGATTGAAGACAATAAAGAAGAAGAGTTGGTGGACGTAGCCCCAGGGTGGGGGTGAACCACGTAAACACTGTGTTGTTATGTTTTTTGCTTGCCTTAATGTGTTTATGACTCTCTTGCTAAGTGCTTTGATAGAGATAGATAAATTTGTTCATGCTTTGTGCTAATGATGTGTAAGAATGCTAGATCTGGACATCAAGCCCTTTGAACCATTGGCCGCGAAGTTCAGTACGTTGTGGTACTCAGGTGACTTGAATAAGCAATGGCATTCAAATGTCGTGTTCCATACATACTACAACCAATTGAAGCTATCCATATATTCTGAGCCTCGCATAACTCTGAATACTTTACACAGGTTCAGGCCTTTGATGAAGTTCAGCGCAGACCACCATTTCATTTATATCACAATGCGCACTGACAAGCACAAGCAACAACTTCAGTCCTATTATAAGCTAATGGAGGAGGACTTGGAGGATATCACCAAGGACTGGTCGGCGTACCTCCTCATTCCATCAGACCCTGCGGAGATATCCGACATTGATAGCCTAGAAACTGCACAGGATACACCCGGGCAGAGCAAGACAAAGATGTTGAAAAGTCAACAAGAAACATGTGTCTAATTTAGTTTTCCCTTAAATAAATTAGAAAATAAATATTAATCTATTATTTCATTCATAGCTGAGTGAGTTAGATTTTTAACAAAACTATAAGTGTAGTTAAGTGAGTTAAGATCATTTTTACTAGTTGTAACTAAACATGCACTAGTGAGATTTCAGTTAATCAATGAACTCACATGCAACTGAAGATTCACCACAGTTAACTACATGCATGTCAGATCCAGTGGAGACCCAGTTGAGATAATAGGTGAAAGGGATAGTTTGGATATCAGTTGTGATTTGATCACACATGCAGTGGATATGCTTATGAGCATGTGCAAACTAGGCAATTCATAACATTTGTGAGAATTCGAATTGCAGAGATTGTGCAGAGGAGGCAAGTTGTTTGGACATAGGAATTGGCACATCTATTTGTTGATTTGTGTATGATAGTGTGAAATGATTGTATTGTACTGAGAGCTCTTGGATTAGAGTTTTGTATGAGATTGTTTCATGATTCATGATATACATAATATATGATAGTGGGGGTTTTAGCTTTATGCTTTCCCGGTAAAACTTATGGGTTATGTGTTATTGATATTTCACTTTGTGATTGTGTTTGTGATCATGATTTAATTTTCCGCAAAAATAATAGTAGAAGCGATTATGTATTTAACAGTGGCATAATTGTTAGATCAGGAGAATCGCAGGAAATACTTAATTTGTATTGAAATTTCTACATGTTATCAGAGCCACAGAGCTACGAAAGTGAGGTGCAAACATAATTTCATTCTCGCAGGTCCCATCTCTAGTAGGGTGCGAACTTTAGTACTATAGACTACTCTCAATTCTTAGAGAAGAAATTCTCACACCCTAGACAAACGCATGGTGCAAACTTCAAGGTGATTCTCGCAGGCTCCTTAAGGGAGAAGTGCGAACTCTCCTCACTCTACAGTGAAGCAGGGTGCGAACTTCCCAGGCAAGTTCGCAGGCTACACACAGGTAAGGTGCGAAATTCCCTCAGGCTACTCTCAGGTGGGGTGTGAACCTCCCAGGGAAGAGGGATTGCAACAGTTGAGTTTTGGTGGTTGGATAACATTCGAATTTGCAATATTTTCTTGGTGCGACAGCTGATTCAAGATCGAAATGTCTTTCAATGGCTTGAGGTTGGAGTATGCACTCGAGGGAAGCTCGAACTACATTGCTTGGAAGGACAGAATGGAAGCAGTGCTCAAAGACAATGGCTTGAAGGGTTACATTGACAACGATGTTCCTAAGCCAAATGTGACAGATACTTTAAATCTTGATGCATGGAAAAAGAAAGTGGCAAAGGCGAGGAGGATTCTGTTGGAGGGAGTACGATACCACATTGTCTCAAGTCTCCATGGGAAAACCACACCACATGCAATGTCGAAGGTTTTGAAGGATCTGTTCCAAAACAGTAGCGACCATAGGAAATTGGTGCTCAAAGATAAACTCGGGAAGATCAAGATGGAAAAGGGCGACACCATTCCAAAGTATCTCATGAAGTTTGTCCAATGTCGGGATGAGCTTGGAAGTGTGGGAATAACAGTCACTGCTGATGATTTGGTGAGCTTGGCACTCCTAGGTCTTCCTAAGAGTTGGCACAGTTATCAAGACTCTGTCAATGGAAGGGAAACATTTCCAGATTGGGAACGACTATGGTCAGATCTAGTGCAAGAGGAGTTCAGGCGAAACACCAGAGATGGATCTTCATCAAAGCGTGATGATGAAAAGAATTGTGCTTTGACTGCCAAGGAAAGGAAAGGGAAAGGGAAGAAATTCCATCCAAAATCCGATTCTAAAATCAATAAGATGGATTTGTCCAAAGTGAAGTGTTTTCACTGTCACGAACATGGGCATCTCGCTACTAACTGTCCACAAAAGAAGAAGAGAAATACGGTTATTGGATATGCAACTGGTGAGGATCTTGTCTCTCAATTTGAACCTGGCTTCACTTTGATCGCATGCATGGCTTCAAGTGCATCAGGATCGGTGTGGTATTTGGATAGTGGCGCTTCATTCCACATGACAGGAGATAAAGAGTCTTTCATTGACTTGGAGGAGAAAGATCTTAGAATGCATATAGAGATGGGCGACGATGGATGATATAGTGAAACTGGTACTGGTACCATTACCTTTCAGAGGGAGTCAGGTAAACCATTTCAATTAAAAAATGTTATGCATGTTCCAGGTCTGAAGTAAAACTTGGTCTCATTCGCAATGTTGGAGGACAGAGGATATGATGTTGTTTTTAGCAGTGGAAAAACCTACCTACAACATAAAGAAATGGTTCAGGTCAAGAAGATAGGGATTCGAGTTAAGAATCTCTACATGCTAGAGGTAGATGGATTCAATGCCATGATAGGCAAGGCAAAAAAAGTGGTGAGCCGAGATGAAGGCGAATTATGGCACAGGAGATTGGGCCATCTTCATCATGGAGCCTTGAATATCATGCAATAGATATCTACTGGAATTCCAAGGGGAACACTTGCTCAGTTAGATCAGTGCAAGGGGTGCACCCTGGGGAAGTATGTAAAGTCCACCTTTCATGAAAAGGAGAACCGTGCTTCGGTGATGCTGGAGAGAATTCACATGGATGTGTGTGGACCATTTTTGGTTGCTTCAACAACAAAAAACAAGTATTATGTTATTTTTGTTGATGACTTTTCTCGTAAATGCTGGATATTCTTCATGCAGAAGAAGGATCAAACATTCTCAAAGCTCTGTGAGTTTAAAGCATTGGTGGATAAAGAGTCGGGGAAGAAAGTGAAGGCTCTAAGGAGAGATAATGGTGGAGAATACATTTATAATGAATTCAAAGACTTCTGCAGCAGAGAAGGAATTCGAAGAGAACTCATAGTTCCTCATAACCCACAACAAAATGGGGTCGTAGAGAGAAAGAACAGAATGATCGTGGGTGCAGCACGAGTGATTTTGCATGATCAGGGCCTACTAATGCATTTGTGGGCAGAAGCATGCAATATTTTGGTTTATGTGAAAAATCCTTGTCCTCATAGAGTACTTGGCATGAGTACAGCTAAAGAATCTTTTACTGGTAATAAACCTGATGTTTCTCATTTTAAAATTTTGGCTCATATGTTTATGTGCATGTGACCAAGGATGCCAAGAAGAAGATGGAACTGACTACTGAAGTTGGGATATTTGTGGGGTACACAGAAACACCCCATAATTATCGTGTGTATATGCCGAACAGTAAGATGATTGTTATGCGACGGGATATAAAATTCGATGAGGGGAAAGTCATGCGGTTTTCGCTTGAGAGGGAGCTAGACTTGCATGCAGAAGAGGAACTGTTGGTTCCCAAGGATGAGTCTCAAGATGTGGTTCATCCACATGAAGAGGTTCATGTAGTGGAGGAAACCACTCAAGTAGAGACATCCATCAGAAATGGCAGAAAGCGCACCACGGAAGCTGACAGATTGAGACTAGATGTTGCACAGAATGTAGGAGCCCCTACTTCACAACACAGACAGAGACAGTCTCCTGATCGATTTGCTGGATACATGGCTCTCATGAGAAAATATATTGTGACTGAACCATCTTCCTTTCAGGAAACAATGCAGGACCCCACTTGGGTTGATGCTATGGTAGAGGAATATGACTCCATTGTTAAAAACAATGCATGGGATATTGTCCCAAGACTGATTGATAAATCAGTGGTAGGTTCGAGATGGATCTACAAGGTAAAGCAAGCTGTTGATGGGAGTGTGGAGAAATACAAGGCCAGGTTTGTGGCTCGACACTTCTCACAGATCGAAGGGATAGATTATGATGAGACCTTTGCACCTGTCACAAGGTACTCTTCCATAAGATCCATCCTTGCACTCTCAGCACAGATGGGCTGGTGCATTCATCGGATGGATGTAAAAACTGCGTTCCTCAATGGGATCATTGAGGAAGAAGTGTACATTGAGAAGCCAAAAGGTTTTGAGACCTTTGACAGAGAGTCACATGTGTGCAGACTCAAGAGAGCACTGTATGGGCTGAAGCAAGCACCATGTGCTTGGTACACTCAGATAGACAGTTATTTTACCGGATTGGGCTTCACCAAAAGTGAAGCGGATGCAAACCTATACCAAATTGTGGTGGAGGGTAATATTTTAATCATTGTTCTTTATGTGGATGATTTAATACTGAATGGTGATGAGCAATTGATACACTCATGCAAGGAGGACCTTGCAAAGGAGTTTGAGATGAAGGATTTGGGCCTTCTTCATTATTTCCTTGGATTGGAAATGTGGCAGCGAGATGGTGAACTTTTTGTGTCTCAAGGAAAGTATGCAAGAGAGATACTGGGTAAGTTTCACATGGAGGGCTGCAAACCCATGGATACTCCTCTTCCAGGAAACTGGAGGAAAGAGTATGCTACTTATGGAGAAGTAGTGGATGCTACTGTGTATCGATAGTTAGTGGGTTCACTAATGTATTTAGTGAACACGAGACCGGACATTTGCTATGCGGTTAACCAACTAAGTCAAGCGATGGTTAAGCCTACCAAACTCTTTTGGAAGGCGGGTAAGCATGTCTTGAGATATATGAAGGGCACATCTGAGTATGGATTATGGTACAGATAGATAGATGAGGTGAAGTTGCATGGCTTCACAAATGCATATTGGGCAGGCAACCCAACAGACAGAAAGAGCACATCAGGGGGGATCTTTAGTATCGGATCTACAGTTGTTTATTGGTACAACAGGAAATAGAGATCCGTGGCACTCAGTTTAGCGGAAGCAGAATACATGGCAGCGAGTCAACCTGCATGTGAGGCTATCTAGATGAGAAAGATATTGGTTGGTTTGTTTGGTTCTCATTTATATCCGACAGTGATTTATTGTGATAATCAGAGTTGCATTAAAATCTTGATTAATCCCGTGTTTCATGACAGATCTAAGCATATAGATATCCGGTAACATCATCTCATAGATTGTGTGCAGCGGAAGATCATGTTGCTTCAATACATTCCTATGGAAGATCATGATGCAAACATTCTGATGAAGGCACTCACCAGGAGAAAATTCGAATATCATAGAGACAAGATTGGGGTGAAGGATAATCCATTTCTTGTTGAGAAGGAGTGTTGAAAAGTCAACAAGAAACATGTGTCTAATTTACTTTTCCCTTAGATAAATTAGACAATAAATATTAATCTATTATTTCATTCATAACTAAGTGAGCTGGATTTGTAACAAAACTATAACTGTAGTTAAGTGAGTTAAGATCAATTGTACTAGTTGTAACTAAACATGCACTAGTGAGAGTTCAGTTAATCATTGAACTCACATGCAATTGAAGATTCACCACCGTTAACTACATGCATGTCAGATCTAATGGAGACCCAGTTGAGATAACAGGTGAAAGGGACATTTTGGATATCAGTTGTGATTTGATCACACATGCAGTGGATATGCTTATGAGCATGTGAAAACTTGGCAATTCGTAACATTTGTGAGAATTTGAATTGAAGAGATTGTGCTGAGGAGGTAGGTTGTCTGGACACAGGAATTGACACATGTATTTGTTGATTTGTGTATGACAGTGTGAAACGATTGTATTTTACTGAGAGCTTTTGGATTAGAGTTTTGTATGAGATTGTTTCATGATTCATGATATACATAATATATGATAGTGGGGTTTTTAGCTTTACGCTTTCCCGGTAAAACTTTTGTGTTATGTGCTATTGATATTTCACTTTGTGATTGTGGTTTTGATCATGGTTTAATTTTCCGCAAGAATAATAGTAGAAGCAATTTTGTATTTAACGGTGGCGTAATTGTTAGATCAGGAGAATCGCAGGAAATACTTAATTTGTATTGAAATTTCTACAAAATAAGATCGAAGAGGTCCATGATTTAGACAGTGCATCCATGAAGACTGCTTCCATCTCACTCGAGCAAGGAGGTGATGATGAAGAGTTGAATGACACAGAGGTCGAGCAGCAGTAGGGTGACGAGGATGACCCCTTGAAAAAGAGGAAAGGTTATCCTTTGAAACCTTCCTCCTGGAAGAAATCGAAGGCCACTATGACGAAGATGCAGACCATACCCACCTCTGATGACTTCGACTTCCTTGTAGCAGACCTGAATGATGCTTCGCTGGAGATAGCAGAGAACCAAGAAGAAAAGAAAGAGGAGTTGTATGATCGAATCATGAATGAACTCCGAGGAGTACAAAAATCCCTACAATCCAGCCGCACAGTCTTCACTGCGCCGAGAGAGTCAGAAGTGGGAGATGAGCCACCTCAACTCCACTGAATAGCTAATACAGTCGAAGCTCGTCTTCGATGAGTGCAAGAGGAAACAACGCAAGCCACCTAGGCTTTGTTACAAGTATAGGGAGTACTTGTAGAACAACGTCGAGCTGTCGAACAAGAAAAGAGAGCTCTCCAAGCGAAGTTCAACGATGACAAGGCACAACTACAGCAAGGCAAGGAATAGTTTCTGATCGAGTAACTCAAAGTGAAGGAAACGATCAACAGAGCACTTCGATCTATGACTGTCATAGAAGTAAAGGCATAGGATCAATTCATGAAGCAAGTAGCGCAACTTGAAGAAGTGATCCACAGATCTAACAATGCATAGCATATTTAGACCTATGCATTGTACCAAACACTCCACAGGAGGTAAGAGACCAGCGAGAAGCCACTGCCCACAGTGCAGTTGACAGACTGAAGGCCCTTACCTTAGAATGCAAGCAATTTGTTGACCGTAGTGCCCAGACATATGAGAAACTTACCGAGAACCCAGAGTTGCAGGCACTAGAGTCGCAGCTCCAGGAAGTGAAACAACACTCAGAAACACTACAGGTGCAGCTAAAGTCTCTGTCAGTTGTGGAGAGAATGAAGAGATCTCAAGAGCAGCGAACCACCCAAAAACAAATCCATAGTATCCAGAGAAGATTTATGGAGATAACTCAGAAACTCCAACTGGTACACGATAAGTCCTATCACTTGTTTACAAAGGTGGAAGGTTAGGGAGAAGAACTGGAGCAGGTTAGCACTGTGGTAGAACAATGCCCGGAAGGACCTGTGAATGATGCAATCATTCAAGAATTTGTTGAAAAAGAGCACATAGCACAACATCAAGTTGAAGCAGTTCGATCCAAGCTCGAAGAATTCGAAGTAGAACTTCCTACATCAAAGTGACTCGAGACAAGTCACAGGTGAGTGGTGGGGGCTTGTTGGCCCTTGAACAGGTTTTTTTGATATCTAGTCAAGTTTGACCTATTTTTGGACTTCGATAGCCTGTCGAAGGAGGAGCACAAGATGAAGCAGAGATCGCGGGATCTCATCCCCTTTTTGGGTCCTTTTTGGGATGTGGGAATATGTAACGAGAATGTGATGTTGACCCATGGGTTTACCCATGTTTAGGCCTATTTTGTATGTATAAATAGATGTATAGGCAATGTAAAAGAAGGAAGAGAATGAAGGAATGTATGTGATGTTAGTATGCAAGTAGGCTAAGTGCCAAGAGTTGGATTTGTGTGATTAGGAATTGTAAGTCTTTGTGCATACTATGTGAGACTTGTAGAGTTAAGTGCAAGTCATTGTAGCAAGATTGTGGAAGGCTTAGTACTGGAACACAAGGAAGAAGTATCTAGCGAGCTACGCAGATATTTTGTCCTATGTAGAGTAAGGTTTTTGAGGCTCTGTGCTTGTAACCGATTGACTGAAGACAATAAAGAAGAAGAGTTGGTGGACGTAGCCCCAGGGTGGGGGTGAACCACGTAAACACTGTGTTGTTATGCTTTGTGCTTGTCTTAATGTGTTTATGACTCTCTTGCTAAGTGATTTGATAGAGATAAATAAATATGTTCATGCTTTGTGCTAATGATGTGTAAGAATGCTAGATCTGACTTCTATGAATGTGCTTAGTTCTTGCTTCTGCTAGATCTGATCCATCTATTTGTGCTAAGTACTTAACTACATTAGATCAGTGTGAATGTTGCGAAGCTATGTTTTATCACCGAAGTAGATATTGATTTCATATTGAGGATCTGACGGTGCTAAGTGCTCTATTAAGTATCATAATCACATATCTATGTCCCAGCTAAGGTTGGATACACCTGAGTCTCACAACCACCCCTGCCTCTACCTCGAGTGAGACTTCATATGCTTCGCAGGTGTTGCCGAAAGGACCGGTAGTTGCACAGCCATACATCTACTTTGCACATCCATACATCTTATCTAACACAACAATGCAATTAATAGTATAACAATGACAAAAATCCAGGCAGCAACCACACACACATAACACCAGATATACGTGGTTCACCCTCTATCTAGGGATACATCCACAAAACTGTGCTTATGATATATATTAAGGTAAAGCTTACAGTTCTGATCTATGCTCTTAGTCAGCAAATCTTCTCTCTTCTTCTTTCTGTCTCCCACCTTCCTGCACACCCAGTTACAGGACTTGATCTTCGTGTTGGACAACTGAGAGGGGGGGTGAATTAGTTGTTACCATGCTTAAAAAATCATGCTTATTTTAAACTCTTTACAATGTACTCAATGACAATCACAATAATGCAGGGAAATAAGTAATAGCACATTCAACATCAGTCACACATATGAGATACACAGAGACAAATATTTCCTGAGGAAACCCATAGAGGGTAAAAACCTCTTCTTCTTTATATGATAAGTAATCTTTACACTCTTTACATTATCATACATATGAGAACCAAATCATAATGAGGCTACAACCTCTATTTTGCAAGCTTCTACTTGCTGAGAGCACCAACTCTCTGGTTTCTCTAGCACCAAATAGAAGGGGGAACCAACTCCTTGGTTTCTCTAGCACCAACTAGAGGGAAGCACCAACTCCCCGGTGTTCCAGCACCAACTGGATGGAAGCACCAACTTCCAATCATACAGGCACCAACCTGTAAAACAGAGAACAGTAGTTCTCCCTTGCACCACCCTGCCACCCTGGTTTCTCTGGCTGCAACCAAATGGAAGCTCCAAATCTCTTTGTTCAAGCACCCACTTGAGCCTCTGAGGAAAACAATCCTCTGTAGCACCTCCCTACCACCCCAAAGTATAAATATTTACTATTATGACTTATTATAGTGATATAAAGTTATTCAATGGCTTACCGGTCTCATCATTGTTCTGCTACACTGTGTTGCTATGTCTGCATCAGTGTCTTCTGCACACCCCTTGCGCTTTCTATTCTTTTTCCTTTTATTCTCTATGCGCCAAGTCTCTTCAATGCATCATTCCCCTTCTATGCATTTCTGCTGTTGAGCTCTGCTCCTTCTTCACACCTCAATTCCTTATAACAACAACAACACTCATCTCTTCTTTGTTCTACATACTTATAGTCTCTGTCCTCCTTGTGCATGTTATCTTTCCATGCTTCTGCATGCTCCCTCCATATCGAGTGCTCTGCCTGATCATCATCACAACTCTTCAGCTTCTCTCGCTGTTTTTCTCATGCAACCATCATCACTGGGTGTTATGTGGATATTCCTCAGCTTCTCTGGAAGTTGAGACTCTTTGTCTTCTCTTTCATAGATGAGCTCATCCTCTGGCAGAAACCATTATTTGTTTCTAGCAGTTATACTGTGAAGTGCAACAATAGCCCTCCGATTTGATTCAATTTCATCTGCACTGTTGGATGAATTTCATTAGTCTTGAATTGATTTCGGCATTTCACTCTTAGGTATTTCACGATCACCGTGGTAGAGGATTTTAGTACTCTCCATTTCACGACCCCCGAAACTCTGAAAAGTAGCTAGTCTTCACTAACTCCTTCCCCCATATTTCGTCGATGTGACCAAAGGTTGTGACCTCTAGCTGAGCCTAACATTGTTTCTCATTTCAGCGTTTCAGCAATTCGGCATTCGTGTGATCAAGTGTATCAACACTCCATGTCACGATCCCTGAAATGGAGCTTGGTTGCTCTATCTCTTTCCTCCATCTCTCGTCGATGTGACCATAGCTTTATTCAAACGCTGCATTTCGCAATTTCGTGTTTTGGCACTTTGGCATTCTTGTGGCGATGTGTTCTTGATGATCCATGTCCCGGTATCCAAATCTCTGAAATTGATCTTGGTTGCATTAGCTCCAATCATTTCGGCAATTTGCATTTCGTCCTTTCACGATTCTTGCAATGAAGAGTCCTGTCATTTGACTCTTCCAACTCCTAATATCTGAAGCTCCGAAATGGATTCGGATCAACGGTCCACACCCTCGATGATTCGACGGTTATTCTCTGCCCCGGGACTTCATCCTTCGGGACTTTAGGGGAGTGATAGTGATAAAACTCCCGAAGCAAAAACTCCTGGAGTGACGTCAGTCTTGCGTCACTCGATGATGTGTTGTGACCCGAGTGGCTACCATGTGTCACTCAGAATTGTGAATTCTAGTGGCCTGAGATGCCAAAACAACTTGACACTTGTCATTGTTTGATCCTGCCACATGTCATAGTCTTCCACCTGTCCTTTCTGCTATGGTCTTCCACATTCACTTCCTGGAACTGTTGGCCCAGAACACTTCGTGATTTTTCATATCGCGATTTCGGGTTTCGCGACTTCGGGTTTTGCAATTTCGGGACTCCTCTGATGAAGAGTCTTTACTCTTGACTCCTCCTACTCCCAGTATCCGAAACTCCGGTATAGAGTCTTTATCATTTCTCGACTTTGGGTTTCGCAACTTTGGGACTCCTTATGATGAGAGTCTTTGTCATTTCCATCTCCCGGTATCCAAAATATTGGTATCCAGTACTCCAAGCGATGCGCCTATTTCAGGTTTTCGCATTTCGGCACTTTGGGACTCCTAATGATGTGAGTCTCTGACATCTCCATCTCCCAGTAACCAAAATCCCGGTATCCAACACTCCAAGCAATGTGCCTGTTTCGGGTTTTTGCATTTCGGCACTTCGGGACTCCTGATGATGATGTGAGTCTCTGAAATCTCCATCTCCCGGTAACCGAAATCCCGGTATCCAAGACTCCGAGTGATGTGCCCCTTTTTTTTTCGGGTTTTAGGATTTTTCATTTCACGACTTCGAGACTCCTGAGTTGGAGGGTCTTGACTCTTGACTTCTCCATCTCCCGGTAACCGAAACTCCGAAATGGAGTCTTTGTTGAGGTGATTTTTTTGGGGTTTCGCATTTCACCTTGCTCGTTAAAGAGCATGTAAGTTCTCCTGGATCCAACGCCGATTGTACCTCAGGCTCAGATCTGACGTTCATTGGGAAATCTTCAATGAGATCCATCGCTGCATAATCTAATCTTATCGAGATTTCTCTGCAGCGTCTTCCCAAAAGACTTTTAGTGCTCGCCTGGTACATCCTTCCTGTACTCAAGCCATCATCGCTACTATACTTTCCATCAATGAAAAGCATACACTGCCTATAAAATATGCCAACAATCTCCCCCTTTGGGATTGATGTCTACAAAGGCACCCGAACCTGTTCTTTTCTCCCCCTTTGACATCAGTGTCAAAGAAAGCATGCTCCCCCTGAGATGCTGCAGTATTTTTAGGAGGTATCAGATATGCAATCAATATAAGACTCCCCCTAACAGGATGGACTGTCTTAGGTGTGAAACAGGATGACACCCATCTTTTGTCGGAGATATTCAAAAGGGGTCTTAGCTAGGGGTTTAGTAAAGATGTCTTCTATTTGTTCTGTGGTTGGAATGTACTAAACCTAAACAACCTGATTGGTGACTTGCTCTCTCAGAAAATGGTATTTTATGGGAATATGCTTGATCTTGGAGTGGAATACAGGATTATTAGACACATTGATGGCACTGGTGTTATCACAATGAATTGGGATGGGTGCAACGTATAACAGGTAGAAGCAGCAATGTACTCTGCCTCTATGGTTGATAAAGAAATGGAGCCTTGCTTTTTACTAATCCATGCTACTAATGAGTCACCTAGGAGGAATGCTCCTCCACTGGTGCTTTTTCTCTCATCAACATAGTTTGCCCAATTTGCATCTGAATAAGAAGTTAACTGAAAATTATGATTTTTGGGATACCACAGACCATAAGTCATTGTTTCTTTCAAATACCTGAATATCCTTTTGACAGCTAGTAAATGACTCTATTTAGGTGCAGATTGATATATTCCTACCATTCCTACAACATGCATTATGTCTGGGCGAGATGTTGTGATGTACAACAGGCTACCTATCATTGACCTATATGAACTCTGATCAACATCAGGTGAGTCATCATCCTTGCTTAATTTGCAGCCAGTAACCATAGGTGTGCCCACAGGTTTAGAATCTTTCATTTGAAACATTTTCAACATTTCTCTTAGATATTTTTCTTGAGAAATGAACATCCCTTCAGACCTCTAAGTAATTTGCAGACCAAGAAAAAATGACAGTTCACCTATCATAGACATTTCAAACTCAGACTCCATGATAGAAGCAAACCATTTTACCAATGAATCCTTATTACATCTTAATATGATTGTTAACAGATAAATTCGTGAGTGCGGACACAGACCAATCTCCCTAGATCCACCTGGATCTAGAACAAAACGAGACAGAATACTACTCTTTCCCTAGATCTAGATTATTGAACGAACTAAGAGAAATGGATAGTGAACATACCTTATGAATGCTCTCCTTAAATCTCTGTTGTTCCTTACTCCGCTTCAATGCTCTTGTGTCGTCCAATCACAGCAGTACAAACCAAATGAAGTACAAGAAAATTAATGTATTCAATACCTAGTCTATACATGTGATCAAGGAATCATGTAATAAGATGAAATCATCATTATGGGAAAGAGACATATTCATGTATTGAATTAACTGAAAGAGAAATATACAACCTGAGCCTTGATGTCGTAGATCTCCTTTCAATGGATTCTAGTTCTGACACACACACTTGCTCATGCATGAAGAAAATCAACCACATAAGATGACTTTGTT
>ML776746.1:11117-45888 GCA_009831015.1 Picea engelmannii | reverse complement strand
CTGCGAACTATCTTTTAAACTATGCTTTCTGGAAACTGACAAGTGTAAACTTTCTCATGAAAATGTTCTTAATAAAGAGTTTGATTTTCTATTATCATGACACTATCATGACATCATCCCGATGACCAAAAATGTGGATAACAATGATGTCATCTACATAGACCAACACAATGAGCAAATCATCACCCTCTGTTTTGATATATAGGTTGTTTTCAATTGTTCCTCTCTTGAACCCTTTGTCTTTGAGATACATATCCAGTCTATGATACCAGGCACGAGGAGCTTGTTTTAATCCATATAAAGACTTCTTCAACTTTCATACTAAGTCAGGGTTATCAGACAGTTCGAAACCCTCTGGTTGTTCCATATGGACTTCTTCATATAAATATCCGTTTAGAAAAGATGACTTGACATCCATTTGATAAACTTTAAACATTTTATGACAAGCATAGGCAAGAAATATTCTGATAGCTTCCAACCTTGCTACGAGCACAAAGGTTTCATCAAAATCCAGTCCTTCTATTTGAGCATAGACTTTACAGACCAATCTTGCTTTGTTCCTAACAACTTGTCCCTGCTCATTCAACTTGTTCTTAAAGATCCATTTGGAACCAATGATATTTTTACCTTCCGGTCTCTGAACCATATCCCACATGTTGTTTTTCTCAATCTGATCAAGTTCGTCATTCATTGCTTTAACCCAATGTTCATCTTTGCTAACTTCATTAAAATTATTGGGTTCCAGCATGGATATGAAAGATATATGTGATTGCTCGGTGTTTTTGATTAGCTTTCTCCTGGTTTGTACACCTTTGTCTTTTTCACCAATTATCTGACTTGCAGGATGATTCTTTTGAGTGGTTCTGGAGGAGGAATTTGATGTTGTCTGCTGATTTGAGTCTGTTTGAGTGTCTATGTCTTTATCTGATTCAGATTCTTCATTTTCTGATTCTTGGACCTGTTCATCTTCTGGTCTAGTTGTGTCTTCTGTAGAAGACTCATTTCTATACACCTCTCTTGTTGGGATTCCTTCATCGACTTTCATGTCAATACAATCAACGATTTTATGCAGCCTCTTATTATAGCATCTGTATCCTTTACTATTTGTATCATACCCCAAGAAGATACCTTCATCAACCCTGTCATCATATTTTCTAAGGTTCTCATCATTATTCTTTATGTATCATTTACTCCCAAAGACTTTGAAGTGTTTAATTGAAGCAGGTCTCCCAAACCACAGTTCATAAGGTGTCTTGTCACTTTGTGGTCTGAGGTGGGATTTGTTAAGAACATGGACTACTGTGTGTATTTCTTCTACCCAGTAGGTTTGACCAATGTTCTTCTCATTCATCATTAACCTGGCCATTTCCTGCACTGTTCTGTTTTGCCTCTCAACTACTCCATTTTGTTGTGGAGTTCTTGGGATTGTGTATTCTCTCTTGATCCCATGCTTGTCACAGAATTCCTTGAAGTCACTTTACATAAAATCTCCTCCTCGATCTGATCTTACTGCCTTTAACCTCTTGCCTATTTGAATCTCAGTTAAAGCCTTAAATATTTTAAACTTCTCAAATGCTTCAGCTTTTTCTTTGAGAAAGGCAACCCAAGTAAGTCTGGAGTAATCATCAATAATCAACATGAAGTAGTTTTCTTTCCCTGTGCCTTCCTGTCTTGATGATCCACATAAATCCATATGAACTAGTTGGAGTGGTTTCTCTGTTGAAGTAAAGCTCTTTGACTTAAACTGTGTCCTATTTAGCTTTCCTACTTGGCAGGGTTTACACATTGAATCTTGGGGCTTTGATATTCTCAGAAGATCTTTTACTGCCTCGAGATTTCTAAGTTTGATTAAGTGGTCAAAGTTTAGATGTCCAAGTCTCCTATGCCATAACTAGATTTCATCATGTTTGCTTAGATGACATTCTTCTCTGTCTTCTTTCAGCACATATACAATATTTTTTGTCCTTATGCCTTTGGCCACCACTTGTCCTGAGTTTACAGACTTTGTCTTGCAGTCCTTGGACATGAACACCACTTCACATCCTTTGTCACACATTTGAATTACACTGAGCAGATTATGTTTCATCCCATCTACTAGTAGAACGTCTTGGGATTTTCCTTTTCCATTACTTAAACTCACCATCCCTTTACCCTTTGTTTTACCTGGAGCATCATTTCCAGAGGTTACATTTCCTAATTTTCTTTCACTTAGGGATAGAAACTTACCTTTGTCTCCCGTCATATGTTTGGAGCAACCACTGTCTATATACTAAGGGTTTGTTTTTCTTTGAGCTGACAACACTAATCCACACTTGTCACTTTCTTTCTTCTTCCAAAACTTGACATTTTCAGCAGGGGAATTCAAATCTGGTTCATAGTTCCTTAATCGACAATCAACAGATTTATGTCCATAGTTATGACAGATGTAGCATTCAATCTCATTGTTCAATAGGTCAAAATTATTGTTGCAGCGTTGTCTACTCATTGACTGTTGATTATTTCTTGACCTCCTTAGTTGCATGTCCCTAGAATTAATTTGGCAATTTTCAATCTGCGAAGGTTTGTTTTTTGGCTGCATCATTCTCTGTTGTGGCAAGTATTTATTCCTTTGAAATATTAATTGCTCATGTCTAAGTCTTACGGAACAATTTATAGCTTTTTGACCAAAGTTAGAACCGTAGAAACAATAGCCATAGAAATATTCTTTGTACCTGGAGAATGGTTGTCTTCTTTGAGCAAATCGATTTCTTCCATGTTGATGACGTCTTTCAGCAGAGAGATCACTATTTCTTTATTCTACAGAATCAGTCCTGGCACCTTTTTCCTTACTTGTCCTGGGCAGATGATTGTCTTCCTTTGTTTTTTCAGGTTTTTTGTTGTCATTGGTTGTACATTTGACAAACTTGATGGGTTCTTCGTTTCTTGGCTTGCCACTACTTGATCCCTCTTCATAACCCAAACCAGTTTTTAGCTTTGGATTCCTTTGTTGATTTAGAATGGTGGCTAATCCTTCTGAGGCTTTGATACTTGATAGATTCTGATTATATAAGGCTTGAAACTTCTCCATCTCTTTCCTAGTTTTCACTACTTCTTATTCTAATGCTTCACATCTTGCCTTCTTTTCTGATAACTGTCGTTTCAGAATGTCTTCGATTTTGTTTGCCTCTTCTAATTCTACTTTTAGTAGGAAAAGGTCTTCATCAGGTTATTTACTGTCTTTCTTGAACTGTATCAGTAATTGTCTTTGCTTTCTGTTCTTGATTCTTAGCCTATCAATCTCTTCCAGTGCACTGATTAGTTCTCCTTCCATGTCAACCACAACTTCTTCTTCATTAACATCACTCCCTGTGTTTTTATTAACATAATCCCCTTTGGCCATAAGTATGAATTCATTTAGCTTATCTTCAATAGATGAGTCATTGTCTTCATCATCTGAAGGATCATCATCATTGTTTACGCATAGACTTTTCTTCTTAAAGTTATTCTCTTTAAAGAAATTTATGTGTTTGTACTTCTCCTCATCATCACATGTCTGATCCTTTTCTTTTGTGGGGACATTTATTTTCAAAATGACCTATCCTACCACAATTGAAACATTTGAAAGGCATTTTACCTTTGTATTTTCTTGATCCCTTCTTCAGTCTCTTCACAAATTTTGCTTCAATTTCATCGGGCTCAGAATCCTCATCCTTGTCTACCTTAAATGATGCTTCTCTGGAGGTGGGTTTATCTTTAACTATTCTCATTTCATATGCAGTCAATGTTCCTAGAAGTTGATCAAACTCCAAGGTTTTTAGATGATTTAGTTCATCTATAGAAGAGACCTTCAGATTGAACCTATCTAGGAGAGATCTCAATATTTTCTGAACTAAAGAAGGTTCCTCAATTATTTCACCAAGTGATTTCATTGCATTTACCATTTATTCTACTCTCGGAAAGTATTTTCCAACAGTTTCATCTTCTTTCATCTTCAGCTGTTCAAACTGCATTCTGTAGGTTTGAAGCTTGGCATCCTTTACCTTCTCATTACCTTCATAACTATTAATGAGTTTGTCCCACATTTCTTTGGCAGTTCCTAGATGCATAACTTTTACGAATTTTTCTTTTGCAAGCCCACTCAAGATAGCATTCATAGCCTTAGCATTGAAGCTGAATTCTAACTTGTCATCCTTATTATCTAGTACAACTGGCTTTTCATAACCAGTGTCTACCACATCCCAGACATCTGCACCTAAAGCCATTATGTAGGTTCTCATTCTAACTTTCCAGAAGACAAAGTTTGTTCCATTGAACAAAGGGGCCTTATTGGTTGAATTTCCTTCATGGCTTGACATGTTTAAGCTCTAGGATATTCCCTTAGATAAAAGGGGCCTTCTCTGATACCAATTGTTGGACAATTGAGAGGGGGGGTGAATCATTTGTTACCATGCTTGAACAATCATGCTTATTTTAAACTCTTTACAATGTACTCAATGACAATCACAATAATACAGGGAAATAAGTAATAGCACATTCAACATTAGTCACACATATGAGATACACAGAGACAGATATTTCTTGAGGAAACCCATAGAGGGTAAAAACCTCTTCTTCTTTATATGATAAGTAATCTTTACACTCTTTACATTATCATACATATGAGCACCAACTCATAATGAGGCTATAACCTCTGTTTTGCAAGCTGTTACTTGCTGAGAGCACCAACTCTCTGGTTTCTCTAGCACCAACTAGAAGGGGACACCAACTCCCTAGTTTCTCTAGCACCAACTAGAGGGAAGCACCAACTCCCCGGTGTTCTAGCACTAACTGGATGGAAGCACCAACTTCCAATCATATAGGCACCAACCTGTAAAACAGAGAATAGTAGTTCTCCCTTGCACCACCCTACCACCCTGGTTTCTCTGGCTGCAACCAAATGGAAGCTCCAACTCCCTTTGTTCAAGCACCCACTTGAACCTGCGAGGACAACAGTCCTCCCTAGCACCTCCCTACCACCCTGAAGTATAAATATTTTCTATTATGACTTATTACAGTGATATAAAGTTCTTCAATGGCTTACCGGTCTCATCACTATTCTGCTACATTGTGCTTCTCTGTCTGCATCAGTGTCTTCTGCACACCCCTTGCACTTTCTGTTCTTTTTCCTTTTATGCTCTCTGCGCCAAGTCTCTTCAATGCATCATTTCCCTTCTATGCATTTCTGTTGCTGAGCTCTGCTCCTTCTTCACACCTCAATCCCTCATAACAACAACAACACTCATCTCTTCTTTGTTCTACATACTTATATTCTCTGTCCTCCTTGTGCATGTTATCTCTCCATGCTTCTGCATGTTCCCTCCATCTCGAGTGCTCTTCCTGATCATCATCACAACTCTTCAGCTTCTCTCGCCGTTTTTCTCATGCAACCATCATCATTGGGTGTTATGTGGAGATTCCTCAGCTTCTCTGGCAGTTGAGACTCTTCATCTTCTCTTTCATAGACGAGCTCATCCTCTGGCAGAAATCATCATTTGTTTCTAGCAATTATACTGTGAAGTGCAACAATAGCCCTCTGATTTGATTCAATTTCATCTGCACCATTGGATGACTTTCATTAGTCTTGAATTCATTTCGGCATTTCACTCTTCAGTATTTCGGGATCACTGTGGTGGAGGATTTTAGTACTCTCCATTTCCCGACCCCCGAAACTCCGAAAAGGAGCTAGTCTTCACTAACTCCTTCCCCCATCTTTCACCAATGTGACCAAAGGTTATGACCTCTAGCTGAGCCTAACCGTGTTTTTCATTTCAGCTTTTTGGAAATTTGACATTCGTGTGATCAAGTGTCTCGACACTCCATGTCGCAATCCTCGAAATCGAGCTTGGTTGTTCTCTTCTCCGAACAACCATAGATTTACTCAAACGTTGCATTTTGCAATTTCGCGTTTCAGCACTTTGGCATTCCTGTGGTGATGTGTTCTTGATGATTCGTGTCCTAGTATCCAAAGCTACAAAATGGAACTTGGTTTCACTAGCTCTGATCATTTCAGCAATTCGCATTTCGGCCTTTCGCGATTCTTACGATGAAGAGTCCTGTCACTTGACTCTTCCAACTCCCGGTATCCGAAGCTCCAAAATGGAGTCGGATCAACGGTCCACACCCTTGATGATTCAATGGTTATTCTCTTCCCCGGGACTTCATCCTTCGGGACTTTGGGGGAGTGATAGTGATAAAACTCCCGAAGCAAAAACTCCTGGAGTGACGTCAGTCTTGCGTCACTCGATGACGTGTCGTGACCCGAGTTTCTTCCATGTGTCACTCAGAATTGTGAATTCCAGTGGCCTGAGATGCCAAAACAACTTCACACTTGTCATTGTCTGATCGTTCCACATGTCATAGTCTTCCACCTGTCCTTTCTGATGTGGTCTGCCACATTCACTTCTTGGAACTGTTGGCCCAGATCACTTCGCGATTTCGCATATAGTGATTTCGGGTTTCGTGACTTCAGGTTTTGAAATTTCGGGACTCCTCTGATGAAGAGTCATTACTCTTGACTCCTCCTACTCCTGGTATCTGAAACTCTGGTACGGAGTCTTTATCATTTCTCGACTTCAGGTTTAGCAACTTTGGGACTCCTTATGATGAGTCTTTGTCATTTCCATCTCCCGGTATCCGAAATCCCTGTATCCAGTACTCCAAGCGATGCGCCTGTTTCGGGTTTTCGCATTTCGGCACTTCGGGACTCCTGATGATGTGAGTCTCTGACATCTCCATCTCCCGGTAACTGAAATCCTGGTATCCAACACTCCAAGTGATGCACCTGTTTCGGGTTTTCGCATTTCGGAACTTCGGGATTCCTGATGATGATGTGAGTCTCTGACATCTCCATCTCCTGGTAACTAAAATCCCGGTATCCAACACTCCGAGTGATGTGCCCTTTTTTTCCAGGTTTCGGGATTTCTCATTTCGCGACTTCGAGACTCCTGAGTTAGAGGGTCTCAACTCTTGACTTCTCCATCTCCCGGTAACCGAAACTTCGAAATGGAGTCTTTGTTGAGGTGATTTTTTTGGGGTTTCACATTTCACCTTGCTCATTAAAGAGCGTGTAAGTTCTCCTGGATCCAATGCCGGTCAGACCTTGGGCTCAAATCTGACGTTCATTGGGAAATCTTCAATGAGATCCATCGCTGCATACTCTGATCTTGTCGAGCTTGCTCTGCAGCGTCTTCCCAAAATACTTATGGTGCCTTCCTGGTTCATCCTTCCTGTACTCAAGCCATCATCGTTGTTGTACTTGCCATCAATGACAAGCATACACTGCCTGTAAAATATGCCAACACTTTGCACCCATCTGAAGATCTTACAATACCAGAAGGCTCTCACTCTCAACACTCCTCTCTCTCACAGTACAATACTCTCTTAACCAACAAAAATCAATACCAATACCCAACACTAGTACCGACCTGACCTAGGTCCTTTCGACCTCTATTTATATATTACAATCTCTCATCGACAACCTCAAGTTGAAACCTAGGTGTAAAAACCCTAATTACCAAAACCCTAGGTGTCTAAAACCCTAGGTCAACTTGACCCACTTTTTCCAGGCTTCGCCGTCCTATCTTTCCTTCTTCATCTTGCAGTGCTCCAAAGCATCCAATGATGGTTTTCTCTGCATGCTGAGTTGTCCACGATCCTTCTTCCTTTCTGATATGTCATCCCTGATCTTCTCGTCCAATGGATTTCTTTTTTGTACTTTGCTCCATCCTTCCTGCTCTTTTGCTCACTTCGACTCAATGATAGTTACTGTGTCTCCCGCAAAGCTCTCTTTTTACCTTTCCTTCCTTGTTCTTTGCTTCCTTCCATAACCAAGGGCCAACAACCCCCCAACACTCACTTGTGACTCGTCCTGAGGCACTTGAGCTCTAATCCTCTTGTTTTACTTCGACTTTGGACTGTGCATTGCAGCCCTTGCTTTCTTCTTTATGCCTCCTTTCCAACCTTGTGCAGACTATCTTTTCTGTGTCTAGTACCCAGTTTCAACTGCACCTGGTACCTAGACCCTTTTTCCTCCTGCATTTACTAAGATCTGCGAGGCAGCTGGTTGTCATAGTACAACTTCATCTGACTCCCATTCACCAATCCTTCCTTCCAGTCTCCTTGCAATGTCTTTAGCTGTGCATCTCCTCCTTCTGTAACATAAGAGACCTCATATGGTCCGATCCAATGCGTTCTGAACTTCCCTGGGTGTTTGATAAACTTATTGTCATACATCAGTACTAAATCACCTTACTTAAGTGCCTTCTTCTTTATGTTCCTGTCATGATAGGCCTTTTCGCGTTCCTTCTGAACTTGTTGCTGGAATCCTATAATGAATCTGTCTTCTTCCAGTTCAACTAACTCTGCAAGCCTCTCATGAATAGCGTTGGTATCATCCATGTCTGTAAATGCAACAATTCTTAAGCTTGGTACCAAGTACTCCATTGGGACAACAACTTCAAGACCATAAACCAACTTGAAGGGGGTATGCATTGTTAATTTCTTGCAAGTGGTTCTATAAGCCCAGAGTACTGTTGGTACTCTTAAATCCCAGTCGTCCCTATTTACGTTGAAAATCTTTGTCAATTTTGTCTCCATGACCTTGTTAAATGCTTCAACCGTTCCATTTTCCCGTGGGTGGTAAGTTGTACTCTTCTGATGGTGGACTGCAAATTCTTCAGTCATGACTTCCACTGTCTTATTGATGAAGTGTGTACCTTGATCACTCATGAGGATCTTAAGGCATCCAAACCTGGTTATTATGTCATAAAATATAAAAAGTGCAGTTGTAGTTGCACTACAGTCCTTGACTGCTCTTGCTTCAACCCATCTAGTCAGGTATTATGTCGCAATAATAATATACCTTGCTCCTATGCATTTCCCTAGTGGGTTTATAGGTCCCACAAAGTCAATGGCCCATTTTTCAAATGCTTGTAGGGTCATCTGCGATGCTAGTGGAATTTCATATCTTCAGGATGGTATTCCAAATCTTTGGCATACATCACATGCTCTGGCATACTCTTTAGCATCTCTGTGTAAAGTAGGCCACCAAAGGCCAGCTCGCAGAACCTTCTGCACAGTTGCTTTGCCTGCGTAATGTCCTCCTGCGATGCCTTCACGAGATTCTACGAGGATCAATGGGCACTCTGCCTCCATCACACATCTTCTTAGTATTTCATATGGTCCCATTTTTTTACAGTTGTCCAACTATAAGTGAAAAATATGTAGCATGGACCACTAGTTGTTTCTTCTGAGGAATTGTATACTCACTTGGAGCCATTCCTGTTGACAGGAACTGGACTATGTCTGTGAAGTGGTCATCCACCTTCCTAATGGAAAGCAGTTGTGCATCTGGTAGTGTATCCTCCAGACTGGTGGGTTCTTCACCATGTTCTAACCTCAACAGGTGGTCAGGTCCCTTATTCATTCTTCCTAGCTTAACTATGATCTCAAAATCGTATTCTTGAAACAGGAGAATCCATCTGCATATTCGCCCCCCAAACACTGAATTGTTGACTAGGTACTTCAACGTGGAGTGATCAGTAAACATTTTAAAGTGTCCTCCCAACAAGTAGTGTCGGAATTTCTGTAATGCATACACCATGGCTAATCCTTCTCTCTTTGTAGTAGTGTAATTGATTTCAGTTGTGGATAGCTTTCTGTTGGAAAATGATAATGGATGATCAATGTCCCCTTCTCCAGGTTGTGCCAGTACTGCTCCTAATGCAATGGAAGATGCATAAACATGCACATGAAATTCCTTACTCCAATCTGGAAAAACCAGAATAGGCACAGTCACCATCTTTTGTTTCAGTGTGTCGAAGATCTGTTGGCATTCTTTTGACCAACCAAACTGACAGTCTTTCTTTAATAACTTATACATTGGCACAGTAATATGAGCATATCCTTTGATAAATTTCCTGTAATAGCCAGTATGTCCTAGCGCAGTGCGCAGTGGTTTGACTGAAGTAGGAGGTGGAAAATCAACTATAATTGCAATTTTGGATGGGTCCACCAACAATCCTTGCTTGCATACAATATGACCTAATAATAATCCAAATGGTGAGAAGAAGATGCACTTCTTTAGATTCAAAGAAATTTGACATTGCTTGCACTTATCCAACATTAGCCTTAGACATTCAATATTATTTTTCAACAAGCTAAAAACAGTCCAGTCATCAAAGTATGCTTCTAAAAATTTATGCAAAAATTATTTGAACGCTTCGAACACCACCCTAAAAAAGATGGTTGGTGCATTATTCAATCCAAATGGAATTACTGTATATTGTTAGGATCCCCACTATGTTGCAAATGTAGTCTTATGATGGTCCTCCTTGGAAATATGGATCTGATGGTATCCTAAAAACCCTTCTATAAAAGAATATACCTCTTGGCCTCCCACATTATCCAGCACTTTGTCTGTGAATGGTGTAGGGAAGGGGTCATGTAGACATGCATAATTCAACTTCCTGAGGTCCACATAGATCCTGATTTCTCCTGTCTTCTTGTCTTGTACCACCATAGGGCTGATCCACTCTGACTCTTCAACAGATTCAATAATCCCTGCTTCCAGCATTGGGTCAAGCTCAATCTTCATTTTTTCCTTATATTTTGGGTTCAATCTGTAGGGTATTTTCTTGAATGGCTTCGCATCTGGTTTCAAAGGTATTCTCATTTCTCCCATAGATCCTTTGATTCCCTTCATATCAGTGAACTTGGTTGGGAACAAGTCTTGATATTCGTGCAATAACTCTATAATATTGTCAATGGTAGCAACATCCCAATAATCTCTGACATTGGCAAGATTTGGTGTCTCCTCTGTCCCAATATTGACTTTCTTTATTTTGATCAGTTGTCCTATGAATGGCAGCTCAACTCCTGGTCCTTCCACATTTTTGTGGCCTTCTGTCTCAGCAATGTTTACCTTCCTCAGATTATCATCCTCATCGGCATTAATGTGGTAACATCCTTGCGATTTCTGGAATGGTGCAGTCCATTCATCCTCTTCTTTCTCCAAATGGAGGCCAGATGCCTCCTTAAACACGTTTTGTCTCACAATTTGTAATGCTTGGTCTACAGAAGGAAATTCACTGTCAAACAAAAAGGTGGTTACAAAATTCTGGATCATACCTTCCCAATCTGAAATGATGAGGCACAACTCCACTTGAAGGTACCAGTTGATAGGGATCGTGTCCAGCATGTTATGAATCTATGTACCCATTGTTCTCGAGGAATGTCACTCTAGGCCTCTTCACAACTTCGTACATGGTCCTTTGGGAATCTTAGAACTGTGTACCTCGCTTCTTAGCTTCCTACTTGTGCTGAAAATCACGTTGTCATCAAGGTTCGACATTGTGTCCAGTCTGTGATGTTTCCTTTGTGCATCCCCCACCATCTTGCTGGTGTAGGTTTCAGGGCCTCATCCATAGCCAACAGCATCTACTGCACTGGTATAATTTATTCAAAGTCCATTAAGAAGGATTCTAAAGGATTCAGACCATCAAAGGTAGGTAAGTTACTTGTTGTCATACCAATCCAACGAACTTCTCTGGTCAGTCGAGCGAATCTCCTTGTGGATACTTCATACATCTGGTTATGCCAGTTCTCCAACACTTATCCTGAATCTAATGAACTTGTGTTGTCACTTCGCCAACTTAGATTCCCATCGGCAGTAGGGTTGATATAATCCTACTATCTGGATAGTAATTTATAGATGTTTTCTAGCTCATATGCGTAGTCTTCTTCTCTGACAGGCTCTATGTATCTAGGTCCCTCATCTAGATCTAAAGGTGCAATGACCCTAATGCCATCTCTTTAAAATTTCATATGCCTCTTCTTTAGATCAACAACAGTAGAATTGTCTAAGTCCCAATCAATTCCTAATAAGCCAGGGTAAGGGCATATGTCATCAACAATTTCAATTACTTCAAAATATTCAAAGGTTCTAACTCCATCGATGTCCACAGGGACATGCTCCAATCATCCAAGTGGGATGACAACTTTCTGATTATCCATGCGAAGCCTGATAGGGGAGTATATTAGCTTGATTTTTCCCATCAGTTCCCAAGTTTTCTTCGTCATGACAATGATCTCCGACCCTAAGTCGAGGACGACATAGTCTATATCATATTCTTCTATTTGAGCATTCAAGTGTAATTCTTTATTTGTCCTTCTCCTTTTCCCAATTTGGTGCACTGCCCTATTCAGTAAGGAGTTTATCTTGCCTATCTCATACTGCTTGATTAAATCTTGTAATTCTTGTACAACGCTTTTATCTTGAATCAACTTAACACAAGTGCACAAAAATTCCATGAGTTTTCTTACCTATTTTTCTTTTGTTGGTGATGCAGACTGATCAAATTCATGAGGCATGCCATATTCTTTGATTTGTGTTTACATTCTAGCTGAGGAACCTTGATCTCCTTTGAAATACTTTCTTACCTCCTCAAAGATCCATCTTTCTTTCTTTGCATCAAAAGCCTGAGTCTTCTCCTCAGCTTTCCTAACTCCATGGTCGTCTGCATTCTTTCCTTGTGCTTCCTTATCTTCTCCTGTAGCAACGCCTCCTCACGTAATGACAACGAATCTAGAGTCATTTCCGTGAGGTTCATCATATATCAGTTGTACTTGTGGGTTCTGTTGGGGTCCTCATCTTTCCTTAAGCTTAGCCAGTAGTGCAGGGCATTCCTCTATGACATGCTTGAAGGAGTTACAATAACTGTAGGTTGTGCAAGGATTCTGACAATCCCTTGCTAAGTGTCCTGGCTGTGTGCAGTTATAACATATAATTTTTCCTCGACCTCAGCCTATACCTCCTCCTCCTCCTCGACCTTTGTATCCACCACGAGGATTGAAACTTCCTCTTCTTGGAGAATTATACTATGCATTATTTCCTTCTTGGTGTACTTTGCCTTGGATATTGTATAGGTCCCTTGACCTCTCATGCATGAGATCGTAAGCTGTACAATCTCGATCATCATGCCCCACTGATTTACAGAATGTGTAGTACAATTTTGTGGGTGTCTGAACATACTTCTTCATGTAATAGCACGCACCTGGGCGATGTCTATTTTTGCATACATCACACTAGGGTAGGTTAAGTTTCTTCAAGGGGCTCGATGCTCCTGAGCCCAAATACTCATGGAATAAGGGACAATGTTCCTTATCATGACCTTCAGATCTACATATTACACACCAAATATCTTCTCTTTTGTCCTTTCCCTTATCTTTCTTCATATCCTCAACCTGCAGAGATAGACTAGTCAGCTGGCTCAAGATCTGGCTCATGCTTGAGCTAGATTCTCCCATAGGTGTTGATTCAAGCTTCATGGAAATATCCAAATCTTCTTCTTGTGATGCAATATTCTGCTACATAAAAGGGACTCTGATGTTTGGTAACAACACAATGATGAACCATTCTTTGTTCTGTTCATCGGGGATCTGAAAAGTTAATCAGCATGTTAGGGTCTTGAATCTCTGGTCGAACTCCCAAACAGGTTTTGCTACTTTTTTTTTTATCTCTTTTAGCTCTGTAATACATTGTGACTTTGACTTAGGTTTTTTAAACTATGCAACCAGCGCATTCTTGATCTCATTCAGTGGCTTAGGTTTCCCCAGTCCTTGGACAAGTTTCATGTACCAACTCAGTGCATGGTCCCGTAGCGTAGTGTTGAATTGGGTTCTCTTGATGGCTTTGTCGATGATACTTTTAATATTCCATATGGATTCACACAGGAAGCAGTGCTGATATGGATCCTCAGATCCATCTCCTCTAAAGATAGGGAGCCTCATCTCATCTGCCATAGATTTCCCTAGGCTTCATGTTTGTGTATAGGCTGAGTTTCTAGTAACAGTAATCTGAAGACTATGTTGGTTCTGACTATTCTAACTGCTTGGTGCTATTGAAACAACAAGAGGGTTAATGTTACTTACTTCAGTAACTTGTGCAGTTCCTGAGGTTTTTGGCTCGCTTTGGCGAATCTCTTCAGCTTCTCCTTCTTCTGTTCTGGCGGGCTCTAAATGTTCTTTGTTGGTTATATCTACCTCTTCTCCATAGTTTTTCTTAAATAGGTTCTCAAGGTGAACCCCTCAGAATACTTTCCCACTGCACGTATGTCTAGCTTCTATGTCGTTGTCACTGTCCGAGATCTTGAACATTAGCTTTTTTAGGTCTAACCAATTTATTGTATCTTCAAGATGCTCTTTTCATGCAACAACATCTTGATTCTCAGCTTCATAAAGTGCAAAAATGTTCCTCTAGGTCCTTTGAAAAAATATCTCTCGGCTTGGCTATACGATTATGCTTTGTCAACAACAAACTCAGTGATATGCCCTCCAATGGTACTATCGAACCAGTTATCTACAACCCTTGATACAACGTTTTCAACTCTCTTAACCTTCTAGATCAGTGTCAGCGTCCAAACCATAGGAGGTCTAGATCTAATCTCAAACTAGGTATCGGCTAACCTAGCCAACCATTCAAACAACTCCTGGTGGATTCCCCCAAAGATCTCATGAATGTCGGTGAAAATATATCTTTGTAGCCAATATTTAGTACTCATTTTAGGTTTCTTGTTCTGGGCTTCAGCAAAGTCCCTCTCTTGATCCTCTATCCACTTCTGAATCTTTGCCTTTGATGGGAACCACCTTGACATTCCCTTACATAGATTCCTTTCCCGGAAATGGAAGCATTTGTTGGCACATGGGTAGACCCAGGGTTCATCCTAAGAGTGTACCAACAATCCCTAAATACTGGCCCTTTCGACAACACCTATGAAGCAGATGTAGTCTCACCCCAAGTATCTAAGAGAGGGGGTTGCAGAACAGAGATGTCTACAACCAGGGGAATATCAAGTGGAACTAATACAACAATAATGCAACATTCATATATCTCTTTATCGGTTAGATCTACTCTTCACAGCCATACATATGATCTAACACAATAATGCAATTAACAGTATAACAATGACATAAATCTAGGCAGCAATCACACACACATAACACTAGATATACATGGTTCACCCTCTCTCTAGGGCTACGTCCATAGAATTGTGCCTATGATATATTAAGGTAAAGCTTAAAGTTATGATCTATGCTCTTAGTCAACATATATTCTCTCTTCTTCTTTCTGTCTCCCACCTTCCTGTGCACCCAACTGTAGGACTTGATCTTTGCACCCAACTGAAGATCTTACAATACCAGAAGGCTCTCACTCTCAGCACTGCTCTCTCTCATAGTAAAATACTCTCTTAACCAACAACAATAAATATACACTAGTATCGACCTGACCTAGGTCCTTTCGATCTCTATTTATATATTAAAATCCCTCACCGACAGCCTCAGGTCGAAACCTAGGTGTCAAAACCCTAATTACCAAAACCCTAGGTGTCTAAAACCCTAGGTCAACTTGACCTGCTTTTTTTGAGCTTTGCCAGCCTATCTTTCCTTCTTCATCTCGTGATGCTCCAAATCATCCAATGATGGTTTTCTCTTATTTCTGATTTGTCCATGATCCTTCTTCCTTTATGATATGTCATCCCTAATATTCTCATCCAACAACTTGTTTTTCTGTACTTCTCTCCATAATTCCTACTCTTTTGCTCACTTCAACTCAGTGAGAGTTACTGTGTCTCTTGCGAAGATCATTTTTTACCTTTCCTTCCTTGTTCTTCGCTTCCTTCCATAACCAAGGGCCAACAACCCTAGATCAACATTAAAATCTCAATGAGCAGGTGGAATACACAAGAAGATGTGGAATATATGAATCAGATTCACATCAAGTCCCTCTAATACACATACAACAAAAACTTCATCAACTAGGAGCCTCCCAATCAACGAAGATAATACACTTTGATAACACTTTCTTCATTAGTACTACAGTAAATCATTCACTGAATTTTCATGAAAACAAGAACCACATATAAATCATTCATCAATGAAAAATTATCAAAGCAACAGACATAGATATGAAGATGGAAATAAAAAATAGGGTTGATATTTTAATTACTCAAGAGTCTTAAATATGATAGTACAGAGTATTAGGATACAACCACTAAAACCCACTATGATATCTCTCCAATCGAACCACTCCCCTCATTACAATATATAACATATATATAAATACATTACCAAACCTTGAGAGGCTCAATTTTTCCCAAAAACAATAAACAATTACAAGATCCTATTTTCTAGGGCTCCATCTTTGACTTTCAATTTTTTTTCTATCTGAAATATCTTCAACATATCTTGATCACTTTTGGAATTATCTCAGATATGACACTCTATTTGGTGAATATTGAGTCCAACTAGATGCCTGATTCGAGAATATTTGGTAAAATTCGGTCAAACAAGAACCTACAATAGTTTTGTAGCACACTTAGTGAAAAACAATGTGCCTGCGCAAAAAAATTGTTGTAACACCGCTTATTCCCTTCAAAATAAAACCTTTAGCTTCATGAACTCATCTTAACTTCCCCCAAACTATGGTTAATTTCCCACTTTAGTTTCCAACAAACCCTCTATCATGAAGAGCATGGTCCATAATCAATAGCCTTGGTTACATGCCCATCGAAAACATTGAATCCATTCTTCAAGCGCCTTTCCCTTGGTTATTCTTGTAATTGTCATAAGCTCCTCTAGTAACTCCTCCAAATCCTGAAGTGGCCATCATGTTGAGCCATCAATTCCTACTGCTAAAAATTTCTTAGCAATGCAAGGAATCAATTCTCGCAAGCCTGCACTTGCAATTCCTTCACTTTTAACCATTCTACTAGTCAATAGTTGTAGAGCATGTGTTTTGTGGAATGCCTTTCTGGCTTACTTGCATCATTTACCATAACAAACCAAATAAAATTGTACACATTGTATAGTATATCGTTGTTTATCCAGTCATGGCATAGCAAAAAATAAATTCTTACCACAACAACAATTTGGACTCCCTCTGACAATTCATTCCATGAAACTTTGACTCACTGCTCCTCCATGTGAACGTTTCCTAGACACTTGACATCCGTGAAAAACCTAAGCAGATATTTCGAGGGAAATTCATATCTAGCAATGTTTCCAATGTGCCATGCTCTGAATTATAGATCTCTGCATATCTAAACACAACCCCAGTCACATAACAACCTCAGTATTTCTCCTTGCAAAATGAAGAAAATATGCTACAAAAAGAACTCTCCCGATTATCTCCTTGTCAATTGGCTCATCTCGAAGGCTTGAAGGACCTCTTGCACAGTTACAATGCTATCATAATATTCAAAATGGCAATTGAACTATTTCTTTAACACTTGGGATGGGAACTCATGCCATTTTCTCACAGTCTTGTGATCATTATCTTTGACATCCATGCATGCATCATACCATGAAACAAAATCAACAACAAGCATTCACCACCAATTCCGATTCTGATTTTATACATATGAACTGCAATCACGATCTACCTGACTCGGTGTTTTAGACAATAGATATGCATCGAATTTGACTCTCCCTCCTTGTGGCGCCTCATGTTGCTTCAAGTGGTATTTTGTTCAACAACTAGATGGTATGAATGTTGTGAAGATGTTGGCTCGTGTGCATAGAATCCACTAAATGTTTATCTGAAACCTATGTGTTTGTTGTTACAGGCTATATCCCACATGAATAATCAATAGATATTTGAAAATGTTTATATTTCCAAGAGTCCTCAATTTCATTCGACACATAGTTCATAAGAAACACCCCTTGTGGGCTCCTCCTCCATGTGACTTGTGCTTGTGCGCGCTGCCTTGTGCAATAGGATTTGATATGGTGTAGCTCTCGAGTGCTTGGCTTGTGGACTTGGAGATTTTTCCTCGGGCCCAATACTTTTTTCCAAAATTTATAATAACCCTGCTATAAACCCGAGATCCAAATTGGCTATGAAAACCTAAAATTTTCCCCAAATTCCAACTTTTTATTGTTGGTGAAACTTGTGTTGTCAAGCATCTGTGTGGCGCAACGAAACTTGCAGGTGATACAAAATGAGTGATGGCGCTGTAAAAATGCCATGTCACTACAAAAGTGTGATTATGCTACATAATTGACCATAGCATTGCACAATTGACCAAATTTGTTGATGAAAATTCTTTTTCTAACACATACAATGGCAAGGCAATGCATACCATACAATGGCAAGGAAATACATACCATTGCCAATGCATAAAGTTTCCAATGCATACCATTTCTATTGTCTTTTCATATCATACCATACCATACCAATGCATACCATACCAGACCATACAATGCATACCATACCATACCATACCATACCATTGCCAATGCATACCAGACCAGACCATACAATGCATACCATACCATACCATACCATACCATTTTCAATACATACCATACAGTTGAAAGGAAATTCATATCATACCATGCATAACATGAATGGTGTACCATACCATACAAGGAAATGGTATACCATACAAGCCATTGCATACCATTTCCATTGCCTTTGCATGCCATTGCCAATGCATACCAAACCATACCATACCATCCCATACCATACCATACCATTTCCAATGCATACCATACAATGGAAAGGTAATGCATACAATACCATGCATAACACGAATGGCATACCATACCATTCAGGGAAATGGTATGGTATTTCATACCATACCATCCCAATGCCAATGCATACCATACCATTCAAGGAAATGGTATGGTATTTCATACCATACCATCCCAATGCCAATGCATACCATACCATACCAATGCATACCATTTCCAATGCATGCCATACAATGGCAAGGCAATGCATACCATACAATGGAAATGAAATTCACACCATTGCCAATGCATAAAGTTGCAATTGCCTTTGCATACCATTGCCAATGTATCAAATACCATACCATACCAATGCATACCATACCATACAATTCATACCATTTCCAATGCATAAAGTTTCCAATTCATACCATTGCCATTTCCTTTGCATACCATACCATACCATTTCCATACCATACCATACCAATGCATATCATACCATTTCCAATGCATACCATACAATGGCAATGAAATTCATACCCTACCATGCATAACATGAATGGTATACCATAACATACAAGGAAATGGTATGGTATTCCATACCATACTATCCCAATGCCAATGCATACCATTGCCATTGTCAATGCATACCATTTCCAATGCATACCATACAATGGAAAGACAATACATACCATTTCCAATGCATAAAGTTGCCAATGCATACCATTTCCAATTCATACCATTTCCAATGTATACCATACCATACCATACAATGCATACCGTACCATACCATTTCCAATGCATACCATACAATGGAAAGGAAATGCATATCATACCATGCATAAAACGAATGGTATACCATACCATACAAGGAAATGGTATACCATACCAATACGAATGCATACCATACCATACCAATGCATATCATACAATGGAAAGGAAATGCATACCATATATTGGCAAGGCAATGCATACCATTTCCAATGCATAAAGTTTCCAATGTATATCATTGACATTGCCTTTGCATACCATTGCCAATGCATACTATACCATATCATACCATACCATACCATACCAATGCCAATTCATACCATACCATACCAATGCATACCATACAATGGAAAGGCAATGCATATCGTACAATGGAAAGGAAATGCATATCATTGCCAATGCATAAATTTGCAATTTCCTTTGCATACCATTGCCAATGTATACCATACCATACCATACCAATGCATACCATACCATACCATTTCCAATGTATACCATACAATGGAAAGGAAATTCATATCATACCATGCATAACACAAATGGTATACCATACCACATAAGGAAATGTTATGGTATGCCTTTCCATGGTATGGTATGGTATGGTATGCAATGGCTAGGAAATGCATACCACACCATACAATGGAAAGGAAATGCATACCATACCATACCATACCATTTCCAATGCATACCATACAATGGAAAGGCAATGCATACCATGCAATGGCAAGGCAATGCATACCATTTATAGTGCATACATTTTCCATTGCCTTTGAAAACCATTTCCAATTCATACCATTTCCAATGCATACCATTTTTAGTGCATACCATACCATACCATACCATACAATGCATACAATACCATACCATACCATTGCTAATACATACCATACAATGGAAAGGCAATGCATACCATACCATACAATGCAAGGAAATGCAAGGAATACCATACCATTTTCATCTCTCTTTCATTTAATGATAACATGTTTTAAGGGTTGTTATATTTGTCCTGTTGTAACTTAGTTAATATCATTTATTGGCTTGGAGACTACAAAAGCCAAAAACACTCATGAGCATACTCTTCTGGTGAGATTTTTGTTGAGAATTGTTCCCTGGTGCGTTGGGCATTTGTCGCGGGGCTCAGAGACTTCATGCCTGGCCTATTGTTGGTAACCCTGGAAGGGAAGAGGGGAAACTGAGGGACTGTTGAGAAAATAAGGGGCACACTACCTTGGGTGTGACAGGTGCATGAGGAATGAGGAACTATGGGCTAGTTGCAGCAGCGAGCACCTAGGACTGAGAAATTCTATTGAGAATCATACTGTAGCCTATCACCAGGAACACTTTTTCCCTGGTGGATTTAAACCCCAACTCGGGGGTGACTTGTTGCTGAAATCTCATGAGCAACAAAGTCTATGGCTGGGAGGCACATCTGATTTTTGCGCGTAGTTGGTGACTTTCATAAAAGATAAGTGTTATTTATGTGCTTGTCTCATATATTGTGTGCTTGTTTATCTATGCTTGATATGGGTTAATTCTTGTATGTTGTCACATATAAGTTGTTGTTGTTATTTTTTTTAATGTTGCTTGCACATGTAACTGTCGTGCTAATAGTCATTATTGAAGTTGTGCATGAGTATGATAGTTGTTGATAGTCTTTCATGTTAAGTTAACCTTATGATTTTGGTTATGAGTCTTCAAGAAGAGGTTTTAATAGTTGTGTACGTAGAGAAAACTATGTGTGCATCAAAGGCTGGATTTACTTGTGCGCATAGGCAAGCAGTCTGTGTGCACAAGAAGGACAAGTTTGGTAATGACACCAGATTGGGTGCACGCATAGTAACACTATGTGTTCAACGTGCTTATGCGCAATTGTTTATAGTTACTTCCACTTCTTAAGGTTGTGTTAAAATGAGTAATTTAGTGTGATGCATCTCTGTGTGAGGTTGAATGTGTTACTTCAAGTAATACTGCGTAGACTAGAGTTTGGTATAGAATTTGCGCAACGGATTTTTGGAGTTGCAATTCTCAGTAGTATGCTGGGGATGTTACAATTTGGTTAATTCAGAGATACAAAAGTTGAGGTTGTGTGATGTGGCCCAGCCTGGGAGGCTGGGGATGTTACATTATGGTATCAAAGAAATTTGATAGTATTTTTGGAGTAGCATGGCCTATCCTAGGTGGTTGGGGATGTTACATTGTGGCAAGTATAATTTTAAGGATGGAAATTTATATTAAAATGTAAACATGGGATAATATTACTAGTCCTTAATATGCAAAATGTAAAATGTTTGGCGATAGTTTTGTAAAAATATTCAAATTTCTAAGGACTTTATATAGTTTTTATAAAATTTTGGTTATTTTTAAGGTAAAATAATTTTATTCTATGGAATTTGGGCCAATTATTTAAAAAAAATGGAAATTGGTAAATCTTGTTTTGGAAAAAAACATGGAAAATTATCCCATTGGCAAAATTTATCCCCTAAAATCATCTATGGATTGTGGTATCAAAGAAATTGGTTCAACACTAGACTTGTATGGGCTAGAGGTCCACAAGAAGAATTAGAGCTCCAGTTTCAAAACTGACCCTACATGAGATGAGTTATACTTAAGGAAAAAAATTGAATTGGTAACTGACTGGATTTGGAATTATAGCATGGACATGGTGCACATAAAGTAAGAATGCATGGATGTGTGCACTAAATTCATGACATTGCAAAGTGTGACACTGGAACTGTGGAGTAAAAAATGGTTCATGGGTGTGTGCACTAAAGGTTTGGGGGTGCGCGGAAAAAATTTGTGGTCCATGCGCATCACTGATATGCGATGTACAAGTTAAAAATTGACATCACACATTTGGTGTGTGTTGAATACTAGTGCATGCATGATATTTAGAAGAAAGGATTCTAACAAGATGGTGTAGAGTTTTCATGAATTTTTCTCATGAATTCACCTAACAAATCTTGTTTTTTGCACATTTTGCAGAATTATCAACAGTTAGAGCAGGACAAAATTAGTGCAGAAGGTAAAAATCATGGAAGATGCACATAGGACTTATAGTATTGATTAAGAATTCAAGAATTTGTATGTCGGTTTGGGTGTTGATGGTACATAATCCAAGGAGGAGCCCATGAACTTGGTAGAAACCATAAAGAGATTGCAAAAAAATGTCCAAAGCTATAAGGTTGATAATGAAAGGCTTATGAGATCCAACGAGCATCAAGATGACTTCAATGTCAAATTGATGCAAATATTGGACATAATATAAAATAAAATGGATAAGGAGACAAAGTCGAGTAGGTCAAGAAGTCGTAGGTCTCATGATGAGAAAATAAAATAAGAAAGAAGTGCTAGTAGGCATCAACCTCACCCACCAAAGCATTCTTTTAGGAAAGCGTGCACTAGTTCGAGTCCATATCATTTCAGAAAGAATAAGAGAAGGATTGGGGTGGACGTGCTATAGGGAGAAATGAATAATATCAAGCCTCCTACCTTTGACGATGAACACAAGAAGAATGAATATGCAGAGACTTGGTTGTTGGGTATGAGGAAGTACTTCCAGTTGCATAATTATTTTACTCAGGAAGAAGGAAGAATTACTATCTATCAGCTGAAAGGAAAAGCATCAATGTGGTGGGATCAGTTTATGCAAGTGCAACACATTGATGAAAATAAGGTTATTTGGAGGGAGTTCAAGAAGTATTTCCAAAAGAAATACTTAACCAAGCGATATTATGATAATAAAATTAATGAGTTATTCAAACTCAATCTTGGGAGTATGACGATAGATGAGTATGAAAGAAAATTCTAAGAGCTGCTGAAATATGTCACATTCATCAAGGATGAACAAATTAAAATTCAAAGGTACTTAAGTGGGTTTCCCTCATTTATCAGTGAAAATATACAATATGATGATCGTAAGACATTGAAGGAAACTATAAAGTGTGCTAAGTGTATTTATGAGTAGCAAAGGGGAAGACAAACTTTCCAAAAGGCTTGGGAAGTTAAGATAAAAATCAAGGTGGATCAAAGAAAGAAGGGGGATAATCCACCATTTTTCATAAATATTGTGTAAGGACAATCGACTCTCCATGAGTCTAGAATGTCAGAGACAGTGGGGAAAAATCCATGGCAGTAATTTATTCAATGTTGGAATTGTGGAGGGAATCATATGCGCGGAGATTTCCCTCAAAGAGGTGATAAAGCAAGGACTGCACACAATGTACAAAAAGTTGCGATAGTTGAGGACATGTGAAGAAATGTTCCAAGGATTTACACAACGTTGGATAACAATAAGGATGAGTTTCAGTCGCACATGATTGAGGTGGAAGCTAAGATTAATGATCAACCCATTGTTATTTTAATTGAATTAGGAGCTACTCATAGTTATCTAGATCCTAAGATAGTGGAAAGATTCCATTTCCCAAGAAGCAATCTTGGAAAACATTGGTTTGTGCAGTTAGCTACAGGGTAAAAAGTGAAAATTAATGAGATGGTCAAGGCATGTCCAATGGAGATGACTAGACTACGCACACAAGTTGATTTGAATATTATACCTTTGGGTTCCTATGATTTCCTCATTGGTATGGATTGGTTGAATGAGCACCATGTTGTCCTGGACTATTACAATAAGAAATTTAATTGCTTGGATGAGGAAGGGAACTTAAGAATAATTCAAGGAATTCCAAGAGCTCTAACTATCATATAAGTTTTATCCTTGCATTTGAAGAAAAGATACAGGAAAGGATGTCAAGTATTTGCAGTGCACATGGAAGAGCCGCCTAAGGATAAAGTTCCAGGTATTGAAGACTGCACAATATTGAAATATTTAGAGGATGTGTTTATAGAGATATCTGTAGATTTTAACCTTGTACAATATTTTACTGGAAATAGATTTTCAATAAAAGAACAGAAAATATACAATGGAAAATACACACATTACATAGAGATTTTTCCCCTGGAAACCCAAAGCGAGAAAACCAATACATTCATTCATAGTGATGCATTGTTTACAATACAATATACATATAGGAGCCAATGATATCCAAAAACCTAACCCATTGAACTGGATTAGTAAACAAACCTAATTTCTTTACCAGAAATGGAAAACCATCAAAGAAAAACATGTGTCAAAAAACGAGGAAAAAATGAAACACGTTTCCCAAGGAATTTTTTTTCTCGGGGGATATCGTCCCCCTGTAACTCCTGAAGGGGGGGCCTAACAACCCTCCCTCAAACCCCCCTGTGCACCCGGTGAAACGTAGCAGACACTAGAGCCATTCGTGCAAAGAATATAACACATACCCAACATTCTCCCACTTGTTGTTTTCTTTTCATATAGGGGGTTACAGGGTTACATAGTCAACAATCCAGGGAAGCAATGCCCATGGATCCTCTACACCAAAAGAACTTCTCAGTGCTCACATATTTTGTTAATGAATTTGCAAAATTCTTCAAAGTTTCCACCTTCATCAGCAATACTTTCTTTTCTTCAACCATGTCTGTCAAAAAGTGATATTGAATATCAAGATGCTTTGTCTTTGAATGATAAGTTGGGTTCTTGGCAAGAAAAATTGCACTCTGACTATCACAATATATCCTTACAGCTTGTTGTACCAACCGAATACTGAACACAATCTTTGTAACCATATTACTCCCTTACTTGCATGAGTGGTTTCCATGTATTCAACTTATGTACTTGAAAGTCCCACTACAACCTATATTTTTCTCATCCAACTAATTGCTTCTCCAAACAGGTTAAAAACATACCCGCTTGTAGATCTCCTACGATCCAGATCTCCAGCCCAGTCTGCATCCAAAAATCCATGTATGTCCAACACTCCGTCCAATATTGGTCTTCCTTGGTAGTACAATCCATAGCTAGTAGTTCCATGCAAATACCTGAAAACACTTTTTACTGTTGTCCAATTCTCCTTCCCTGGTTTTGACATATTCCTACTCAAAAATCCCACTGCATGTGCAATGTTTGGTCTAGTACATTCCATTTCATACATCAAAATTCCATCTTCACTCTCATATGGAACATAGGACATGTCCTCCTCCTCTTACTATATCTTTGGACACTGATCCACAGATAACTTTACACCAATAGAAATAGGGACCTTGACTGGTTTACATTCCTACATATTAAACCTCTGCAATATTGTCTTGACATATTTTCTCTGATTTAACTAGAGTTTCCTCTTTTTCCGATATCTTTTCATTTCCATGCCCAAAATGAAATTTGAAGCACTTAGATCCTTCATGTCAAATTTAGAGGACAACTGAATTTCCACATCCTGGATAATCTCCTTCTTGTTTCCTATCAGCAACATGTCATCCACATACAATACCAAATAAATCAAATGATCACCAATTAATTTAAAATACACACAGTGATCCTCTATGCTTCTTTTGAAGCCAGGTCCTAGCATATAAGTATCAAATTTTTGATACCACATCCTTGGTGATTGTTTTAAACCATACTAGCACTTTCTCAACTTGCATACCAGATCCTTCTTTCCCTTCACAAAAAAGCCTTCTGGTTGTTTCATATATATTTATTCTTCCAGATCCCCATGTAGGAATGTTGTCTTCACATCCATCTGTTTTACTTCAAAATCAAATGCAGCAACAACATATAACAAAAATCTTATAGAAGTTAACCTGGAAACAGGAGAAAAAATATCATCAAAATCAATTCCCTCAATCTAGGAATGACCCTTTTCTACTAACCGAGCTTTGTATTTCTCCACTTTTCCTTCTGCATTCAACTTCTTTTTAAATACCCATTTGTTTCTAATGGGATTTATTCCAATTGGAAACTCCACTAGATCTCAAGCCTCATTCTTATCCAAGGATTCCATTACTTCATCCGTGGCCTTTTTCTAGATCTATCCATCCTTTGAATCCACTGCCTCCCTGACAGTTATAGGATCATCATTAGTAATAGACAAAGCAAAATTTGAATGAAAATTAGATGGAGTATACCTTTCTGGTATCCTTCTTTATCAAACCGATCTCCTCAATACTGGAGTATGAGGATCTTCTTCTTATAATTCATGTTCTTCTGTAGAGTCTGATTTATCATCCTTTAAATCAAACTCTATTTTCTTTGGTCTGTTCTTACTTAGTAGGACTTTCTGTTTAACAACATCCTTCATTTCTCTAAATAACACATCTCGTCTATACACAACCTTCTTAGTTTCTGGGTTCCAAATCTTATAACCTTTGAGACCATATTTATACCCAATAAAGATACACTTTTCATCCCTCTTATATATCTTACTCTTGTTTTCCTTTGGAACATGAACATAGGCCTCATATCCAAATACCTTGAGATGTGTGAGAGAAGGTTTCTTACCAGTCCATACCTCTTGTGGAGTCTTGCCATCCAGTGTTGATGAGGGTGATATGTTGACGAGGTAACATGCAATACCCACTGCCTCTGCACATAATTCTTTCCCTAACCCGACACCACTGAGCACGAACCTTAATTTTTCCATCAACTTTTTGTTCATCCTTTTTGCAAATCCATTCTGTTGAGGTGTTTATGGAGTAGTATTTTTCCTTGCTATACCACACTTCTTACATAATTGTTCAAATTCATTCCTACAGAACTCTCCACCATTATCTATCCTCAACGCGTTAATTTGTTTCTGTGTTTGATTCTCAACAAGAGCCTTAAATTATTTAAACCTATCAAAGACTTCATATTTATTCTCGAGGAAATATATCCAAGTATTCCTCAAGAATTCATCTATAAATGAGACATAGTACACAAATTTTCCCAATGATGGAACCAACACAGGTCCAAACACATCACTGTGAACTAGTTGTAAAATTCCTTCTGCCCTCGTTGCACCAGAGGGGAATCTTACCGGATTCTACTTCCCATATACACAATGTTCATAGAAATAAAAATCCATAGAGAAGTTAGACATACCTTCAACCATACCTTTACCATGTAGTAGTTGAAGACCTTTCTCTATGATATGCCCCAGTCTTTGATACTACAACATAACCTTTTCTCCAGAGACTATAGGAGTTCTTTCTTATTCAACTCCAATATCAGGAAAAATGGAACTATTACACCCATCACTAATAGTTTTTCCTTCCAGTTTATATAGAGTTCCAAGCCAAACTCCCTTCGACAACACCATTTCTTCTCGAACTATCATGCATGTTTCCTTTTCAAATATTTCTTTTACCCCTGCATCGTCCATTTTTCTTACAAAAATCAAATTTTTTGCCAAACCTGGGATGTGCAAAACACCAGGTAGTGTTCTAATCCTTCCATATATGATCCTCAACTTGACTTTTCCTCGTCCTATGATTTTTTTTATCGAGTCATCACCTAAGAAAACATTACCTCCATCATACATTTCATATTCACAGAACTACTCCCTATGGGGAGTCATATGAAAGGATACACCTGACTCAACCAACCATGCCTCATGATCTTCATGTGTGCTTGAAGAATAAAAATACACATCCACTCCTTCTTCCTTGGAGGTATTTTCCTTTGTAGAAGGAGCTTCTTCAGATCCCTTCTTTTTCTCAATTTTGGATCTACATTGCTTCTTGCAATGCCCTTCTTTTCCACATCTCTAGCATACCTTTACAAACTTTCTGAGAGATTTAGATCTACCCTTAGACTTAGATATCCCACTTGAGGACTTAGATATATTTCTTTCCTTGGAGCGTCCCCTTGCAAATAATGCATTTGTTTTATGTCCTTCCATGTTATTCCATCTCATCTCTCCTGAAAAAAAGGATGAGACCACTTCATCAAAATTCAATGCAGTTGTATTACTACCTATGGACACAACCACACTATCCCATGAGTTTGGTAAAGAGTACAATAAATTGATACACTTATCTTCATATAAAATTTTAATCTCAATACATACTAACTGACTTACCACAACATTGAAGGCGTTCAAATTCTCTACCATTGAGTCTCCATCTCTAATCCTCAGGTTATACAACTTCTTTCTCAAGAAAAGTCTATTTACTAGGGACTTAGACTGATACAACTTCCCCAACTTATCCCATAAATATTTGGATGTATCTTCCTCTGACACATTCAGTAATACTGAATCTGAGAGACACAATCAGATTGTTCTCTTCACCTTCTGATCCAATTTTTTCCAGTCATCTGTTGAAGTTCTTGTAGGTGTGGTACCTAGATCCACTGTGATCCATTGATCTCTGTCCACCAACAGATCTTCCATCTTGAGCTTCCACAGCTCAAAAAATTTCACATTAAACTTCTTGATCTCCATTTTTGAATTGCTCGCCATTTATTTTCACCTGAAAAATCAATACCACAGATCTCCCACTATAACAAGGCTTATCACGGTCCCGAGCCAAACCCTTGCCCACAAAGGCGTCCCCCTAAAGCCAACAAAGTTGTGATACCAAATGTAGATTTTAACCTTGTACAACATTTTACTGCAAATGTATTTTCAATAAATGAACATAAAATATACAATCACAAATACACACATTACACAGATATTTTTCCCCTGGAAACCCAAACCGAGAAAACTAACATATTCTATATTCATTCATAGTGAGACATTATTTACAATAAAATATACATATAGAAGCCAATGGCCTCCAAAACCATAACCCAATGACCTGGATTAGTCAACAACCCTAATTCCTTAACCAGAAATAGAAAACCATTGGAAAAAACCATGTGCTGAAAAGCTACCCAAAAATGGACACAAAAATCGAGGTGACATGAAAAACAAGGTAAAAATGTGACACGTTTCTTGAGGAAAAAAATATTGGGGGAACTTCCCTCAAACTCCCACGCAGGGGTTTTATCACTCCCCTGCAACTCCCGAAGGGTGGGCATAGCAGCCCCCCCTCAAACCCCCCTGCACACCCGATGCAACGTAGCAAACACTAGAGCTAGTCGGGAAAAGAATATAACACATACCTAACAATACCGTGTTTTCCACTGAAAAGAGATATCGATTTATCTATAAATATGATTTCGAGAGAAACTCCTGCATCAAAGACTCCATATAGGATGAGTACACCTGAGCTGAAGGAATTTCACATGAAAATTGAAGAGCTTTTGAAGAATGGGTATATACGCCCAAGTGTGTCACCTTAGGGTGCCCCAATATTGTTCATGAAGAAGAAGAATGGTACGTTGAGACTTTGTATCAAATTCAGGCAGTTGAACAAGGTAACAATAAATAACAAGTATCCTTTTCCAAGTATAGATGACCTCTTTGATCAGTTGCGGGGCACGTGGATAATTTCAAAGATTGATCTTAGATATGGATATCACCAAGTGAGAATTAAGGAAGAAGACATCAGTAATACTTCCTTTAGAACAAGGTATGGTCATTATAATTTTATAGTGGTTCCATTTGGGTTGTCAAATGCACCAATTGTCTTCATGTGTTTGATGGATGGAGTTTTCAGAAGTTATTTAGATAAGTTTGTCATTGTATTTCTGGATGGCATACTTATTTACTCTAAATATGAAGAAGAACATGGCCAACACTTGAAGATGGTGTTGAAGGTGTTGAGGGAGCATCCTCTTTATGCAAAGTTGAGAAAGTGATTGTTCTACTAGAGGCAGATTTATTATTTGGGTCATATCTATTCAGAGGAAGGAATAGTTGTGGACCCAATGAAGATAGAAGCCATTGAGGAATGGCGAACACCAAGAAATGTCGTAGTAGTGAGATACTTTATGGGACTGGAAAGGTTATTACAAAAGGTTTATTGAAGGATTCTCATAGATTTTTCATCCAATTACATATTTGCTAAATAAATGTGCATGATTTGAATGGACTTTGTATTGTGAAAGGAGTTTTCAGCGCTTGAAGAGTTTATTAACAAGTGCGCTGATTTTGAGAATTGTTGATCTTGATGCAGACTTTGTTGTGTGCATGGATGCATGCAAGGAAGGGATCGGTGGAGTCCTTAGTCAGAATGGACAAGTGATATTCTATTATTCAATAAAGTTAAAAGAGAATTAAAGTCTTATGCTACTCACGACTTGGAATTGGAAGCCATAGTGCATGCCTTGAAGATGTGGCGACGCAATCTCATGGGTAAAATATTTGAGTTGAGGACATACCATAGTGGTATGAAGTATTTTTTTGGACAACCAAGTTTAAATTCCAGATAGAGTAGGTGGTTAGAATTCCTCAGTGAGTATGACTTTGACATAAATCATATCGAAGGAAAAGAGAACAAGGTGGATGATGCACTCAACAGTAGGGTGCATGTAGAAATTTTAATACAAATTATGTATTTCTTGGATTCTCCTGATCTAAGAATTATATGCCATTGTTAAATACATAATCGATTCGACTAATATTCTTTCAGAATTTAAAACATGATCGCCAATTGAAATATCAAGAAGAAAGATCAATCACACATAACACGAATGTTTTACCGGGAAAGAATAAAGCTAGAAACCCCACTATCATATATTATGTATATATCATGGATCATGAAACAATCTCATACAAAACTCTAATCCAAGAGCTCTGAGTAAAATATACAATCGTTTCACACTGTCATGCAAAAATTGAAAAATTCATGTGCCAATTTACTACTTCCAGACAGCCCGCCTCCTCTGCGCAATCCCTGCTGATCAAAATCCATATAATGAATGAATTCTTCTTGCCTAGGTTGTGAAATCCTCATGGGCACATCCAATGTGTGTGCGGTTGCATGAGTGCACTCACTAATGTCACAACTGATATTCAAACCGTCCCTTTCACTTGTTATCTCAACTGGGTCTCCACTAGATCTGACATGCCTGTAGTTAACAGTGGTAAATCTTCAGTTGCATGTGAGATCACTGATTGTGAATTAATTAATAATTAATTCACTAATCTCTCACTAGTGTAAGTTTAGTTACAACTAGTACAACTAAGCTTAACTCACTTAACTGAGTTAAACTACACAACTCACATAACTACACATATAACTCTATTACAACTTCGAATCACTCAATTACAACTAATTTGACTTTCATGTCCCACCAGTCAACCTTTGAACTCAAATTTCCTATAGCTAACTGATTTTCCACTTCAATTAACTATTTCCAAGTGCTCATTGTGAATAGATTAATATTTATTGTCCAACTATTATTAAGGGATAATAATAGTCGACATACATCTATAAATGGAATTCACTCACCATCTATAAATAGACATCATCTATAAATAGAATTTGCTCATCATCTAAAAATAGACTTCCACCTAAAAATAGCCCGAGGCTCCATCCTAGTGCAGGTGCATAATTGTCACTAGGATCTTCTTGTTGAATCTCAACAATGCATGAGATGCATGCTACAACCATTAACATGTATAAATTGGATTTGTGAGACATAATTTTAGAAGTTGCCAAATCAGATCAACTCTATGTGAACATAAAGTGGACTCTATAGCAAGGCATGTCATAGAATAATTTGGAAGGTTATGAGCTAAGAGGATGGGATCCTCATGTATAAACACAGAGTATATGTGTCGAATGATCAAGAGTTAAAAAGTTTGTTTTTTTTAGAGATGCGTAAGGTTCCTTATGCGGGACATCCAGGTTACCAGAAGACAATTTTCGTGGTCAAGAAGCAATACTTTTGGCCAGGTATGTAAAAAGAAGTTGTTGATTTTATTGCTAGATGTATTGACTGTTAGAAGGTCAAGGTTGAGCATAGACATTTAGCTGGTTTAATACAACATTTTCCCATTCCCTAGTGGAAGTGGGAAGTTATAATGATTTATTTTATAACTAAGTTGCCTAAGACTTCTAAGCAACATGATTCTATTATGGTTGTGGTGGAAGAGCTTACAAAGCTTCCCATTTTATTCGAGTGAAGACAATGCACAAGGCAATTGACATTGCTGAGATATACATGCGTGAAATTGCTAAGCTGCATGGTGTACCTAAAAAAATTGTGTTTGACATAGAGTCCAAGTTCACCTCGAACTTTTGGAAAGGGATATTCAAAGGATTTGGGACAAATATGAATTTTATCACAGCGTATCACCCCAAGACAAATGGATAGACAAAGAGGGTAAATCAGGTGATTGAAGATATGCTCAGGATGTGTGTGATGGATAAGCCATCAAAATGGGAAGACTGCCTTCATTTGGTAGAGTTTTCTTACAAGAATGGGTATCAGGCCTCTTTAAAGATGATCTCATTTGAAGCAATTTATAGTACAAATTGCAACACACCAGTGATTTGGGACAACCCAACAGATCGTGCAGTATTTGGTATAGATCTACTCTGGGAAATGGAGGAGCAGATGGTAAAGATAAGGAATAATTTAAAAGTTGTCAATACAGGAAGAAAATTTGCACGGATAAAGGCAAAATCCACAAAGAGTTTAATGTGGGTGATCACGTGTTTTTTAAAGTAAAGGCCAGACGCAATTCCCTAAAGTTGGGAAAGTGTTCTAAGTTAGCAACGCGCTATTGTGGGCCATTTGAAATCCTTGAAATGATTGGTCATGTTGCATATATTCTTTCATTTCTTACATCATTGTGTATTCATAATGTTTTCCATGTGTTATTGATTAAAAAGTACGTACCCCATGCTAATCATATTATTGATTTGAATGTGATTCAGGTGGAGCCAGCAGACGATTTTCAAGTGCGTCCGGTTTGCATAGTGGATCAGAAAATCAAATAGCTCTGGAATCGAGTCATGGAGTTGGTAAAGGTCCAATGGACCTGGTACGCTCCTAAGGATGTAACTTGGGAGCACATTTTTTATCTGCAGGTGGAGTATCCACATCTTTTTAAATATTTATGAAATTTTGTATGTACATGTGTAAATGATGCACTAAGGACAGTGCATAAATAAGGGGGAGGGGAATGTAATGTCTCTAGTCTGAAATCCTTTGTAATTGTACATATAAATTGGTGAGTCATTGGTACCAACTGTAAATGTAAATGTACATATAGGATGGTGAGCCATTGGCACTGAGTTTTGGTGTTATATGCACCTAAGTAGTGCTCAGAGAATTGTTATCAAAGACAGGATGTGCACATTTCATAGTGTTGTGCACACCTGGGTAAATGCACACATTTCATAGTGTTGCACGCACTTGGGTAAGTGCACAAGAATGAATTGGGAGTGCACACAAAGCTGAGTTATATATATGTATATATATGGTTGTATATGTATGGAGGCCTAAGAGCTTATGTTATTATGAGGTTGGTGAGTCAGGATGCAAATAGGTCAGTGCGCCTATCCATGTAAATATAATCACAGTTATTAATATTATTACATCATTGCACGTAGACAGACTCAGATGAAAATATATGGGGGGATGACTCAACCAAAAAAGGGAAAAGGGGGGCGAGACTTAAGTCTTAGGAAATATTTTATAATATTTCTGAAAAAAGTGTATGTTGTGGATAATTATTTTATCCTACATTCTCGGGGTTGGGAACGAGTCACCAAGTGGCTTAAGCTACTTCTCAAGGTGACAAGTGTCAAGTTCAAGGAATACAATACATATTGTTGGACTTAGTGTATTTTGGGGGATTCATATTATCCATTATTGACTCTCGTGTGCAGAAGGGGTTGGTCTGGGGAGAGGACGACTATTATCTTATCTGCATAGAGAAGCTTGTAAGGAGTTTTTGTGTTGTAATCAGAGTTTTAATGTCGGAGAGGTAGGTTGCCAGGTCCATGAGAGGTCTCTCTGGGTGAGATATGTTTTATTGAAGAAATCAATTATCATGCCTTTGAGCATACTATCCTGGTGAGGGTTTTGTTTAGAATTGTTTCCTGGTGCACTGGGAATTAGTCGCAGGTCTTAAAGACTTCATGTCCAACCTATTTTTGGTAACCTTGGAAGGGAAGTGGGGTACCCAAGGGACTGTTGAGGAGAGAATGGGGACACTTCCTTGGGTGTGATAGGTGTGTGGAGGATGAGGGATTGTGGGATAGTTTCAACAACGGGCACCTAGGACTAAGCAATTCTATTGAGAATTAGACCATAGCTTGTCACTAAGAATGCTTTTTCCATGGTGGAGTTAAGCCCTAGCTCTGGGGTGACATGTTGTTGAAATCTTATGAGAAACAGAATCTATGGCTGGGAGGAACGTCTGAGTTCTCTGTGCAATTGGTGACTTTCATAAAAGATAATTTCTCTTTATGTGTTTATCTCATATACTGTGTGCTTGTTTATCTATGCTTGATATGGGTTAATTCTTTTATGTTGTCACACTGTTATAACCCTAAAATGCACCATACAGGTTTACCTGGCATCATGCCAACTCATGCCTCTTCCTAGCCAAAGCCTTGCTGAGTAATTCCTCAAAAACCACTTAAAAACAAGCAACCCGTGCCCTAACTTCTTACTGGGCGCGGGCATCCGCTTGCTGTCCTCTTACTGCACGCGGGTATCCGCGGGCTAGCCCAAAACAGCCCGCGAGTACCTAACAATGCAAAAAATCAGGGAAGTTTCCGCCGA
>ML776746.1:0-11017 GCA_009831015.1 Picea engelmannii | reverse complement strand
ATATATATATATATATATATATATATATATAGAGAGAGAGAGAGAGAGAGAGAGAGAGAGAGAGAGAGAGAGAGAAGAATGTCTTCCTAATGTTGTCCAAACATCAACACTCCCTCTCAACAAGGGAGACATTCTTCATCATGCCAAAGCTTGTCTTTGAAGTATAAAAACTTCACTCTAAACTCATTACACCATTCAGTTTTGGGAGATGTATCTCTCACACCTAAACTAAACAGAACTCCTTCTGTAGCTCTCCCTCTGAGCCAATTGAATATTTATGATATTGGGCTCATTATAGGTCCACATGTGATAATATCTAACATATTTAATTCTTTATCATTCCAAGTCAAATAACTATGACTAAGGAAAAATATCACACCAATGCTATTTTACCACAGGCACACCCTTGTGAGTGAATGTTATCCCAATGTTATCTGATACATTGAAAGCACCTCAAGTACCTTGATTACATATCACTCCTTGTCATGATCAAGGAAATACTATGCTTGGGCCCATTTATCACAAGTACACCCTTGTGATAAATATATCCTATCTCCAGTCCTTTTGGGATGATCAAGCTAAGTCATCTTGGAGCATACTTGACATATCGAGATTCCCTCATGAAATGAATGTCGCAGCTCACTCATGAATTGTGTCCATACTAGAAATCTTGTGGTTTCCTCGTGGAACACATGTCTAAGACATATCGAGGTTCCCTTATGGAACCAATGTCTTCATGTCTTGGTTCCTTCATCTGACCAACTGAGGCATGTCAGGATGAAGTCTACATTCCCCCCTACTAGTCCACACATGACCCTATAGAGAGAATATTTCACACTTGTTCCCTCAAACATCAACGCTCCCTCTTAACTAGGAAGGTATCTTTCCACGATGTCTTCATCTAGTAGTCCATTGATTACTCTTCAATCAACTAGTAGCACACAACTACTATCATATCATCGGTAGCTCAAATAATCTATCATAGTCTTTGTGATCAAATAGTAGCACACAACTATTACAAGTGATATAGTAGTCTCCATGGCACACAACGACTGTCGAGAGACACACAATCTCTTCCAATGGTACACAACCACTGTAGTAGCACAAAAATATTGTCCAAAGACACATAGTCTCCACCATAGTTTCATGACTATGCATGTTTCCTGTATAAGACTGACCATAGTTACAAAATTTAAACACTCCCTCTTAACTAGGGAGGTATTCTTTGTTTCCACACGATCTCATCGGGTATCCATAATAAAACATGAATTCAAAGCCAATGCATCTAAAGCTTCCAGGTAGCTCTCAAATAGCTTCAACATGTCACCATGACATCCACTACCTCACAATGCATCTGTACCTCATCATGTGCAGCCCTGTGATTTCATATCCAATGCATCCAAGGCCTATGGGTAGCTCTCAAATAGATACAACATGTCCCCAAGACATCCACTATCATGCAATGCATTTATACCTCGTCATGTGCACCCCTGTGACTTCATATCCAATGCATCCAAGGCTTGTGAATATCTCTCAAATAGCTAAAACATGTCTTCATTACATCCACTACCCCGCAATGCATCTATACCACATCACTCCCTCTGAAGAGGGACCATGCCAAGCTTGTCCCTGAAGTGTTCGAACTTCGTCCTCAATAGTGGCTTGGTCAACATGTCTGCAACTTGCTCCTTGATAGTCATATACTGGAGCCTCACTGCTCCCCTCTACACCATATCCCTGACATAATAATATTTGATATCGATATGCTTTGACATGTCATGGAACATCGGATTCTCGAACAACTTCATGCAACTCTGGTTGTCACACCAAATGAAGGCCACCTCTAGTTTGAGACCAAATAACCCAGATAGAAGCTTCTGAAGCCATACTACTTCTCTACATGTTGAATTAAGTTCTACACATGACTGCTTCCTACTGTTCCACAAAACCATACTAGAGCCTAGACTGAAGCAATATGCCAAAGTATTCTTCCAATCATGAATACTTCCAACCCAATCTGAATTTGAATATCCATATAACTCGAACTCATGGTCTGTTACATACTTGAGACTATAATCCAATGTACCCTTAAGGTACCTCATTACATGATTTGTTGCGACCAAATGAACCTGCCTAGACTGCTCCATATATTGACTCAGGGTTTTCACGGCAAAACATATATATGGTCTCATATTCGTCAAGTACATCAATGAACCCACCATCTTCCTGTATAACACAACTTCCATAGTCTTTGAATTTGTATCCTACAACAAATTCAAATATGATGCCATAGGTGTAGCCATTTTCTTGCAATCCAACATCCTGAACCTCTTCAGGATTTCCACTACATACTTCCCTTGACCTAGGAATATTTAACTAGGATTTTATCATACCTGTAGTCCCAAGTAATAGTGCATCAAAACAAGATCCCCCATATCGAACTCAAAGGCAAGCTCCCTCTATCACTAAAAACCATGCTTGTCTAGTCTTCCTCATTGGTTTCTCCCTCTGTGACTCTCTAACAATATTTTCATTTTCCAAAGAACACAACATCATGGTAACCACGACATCAACACATTAACACAAGCTTCATGTGATCTCAACTACAGAGGGTTTGTCACTACTTGTTATGTCCATATCGATCACTCCTCACCAAATACTCGTGTTGATCCTGATATTATTCTCTGTCAGGTTCTCTACCTGAGCCCTGAACTCCTAGAATCTGTTGAAGACCTCATCCTTGATCTTCATGAAGAAGATACATGAGTGTCACATATTAGAAGAATCTTGGTACACTATCATGTGTTTAGAAGTATCATAATATACTAACTAGGTATCCATGGTAACATACCTAGAACAAGAACAAGAACATATCCATGGTAATTTGTCCAGAACGTAAAGAGAGTAAGGCTCAACACAAAGACACCAATTAAAATATTTGATTCCATTATCATCCTCCTATTCGTAAGAGCACAAAGAACTTCAAATATACAATGTCAATTCAAAAGAAATCGACTAGCTTTGAGATGTGCTAACAATTCTCAACACGATCGAGAATACTCATTCCTAAGATTCAATGAATCATTCTAAAAGATGATGTTGAATCTACTCAACACTTAGTGTTCATCAATTACAGATCTAATTCAGTACTAGAATTATTTTACTGCATGGGTACTAGTTACCTTTCCACCATTTCAACTACTCGTTTGGGCTCTTCCACATGTTTGGTTGCAGGTTCTTTTCCATGTTTAGTATCAGGTACCATAGGCTATCCAAGGACAACGCTTGGAAATTTTTCCAAAATTTTGAAGGACGTGGTCCCCTCCAATCGAATGAAAAAGACCCCAAGCAAAGAAAACAATGCCAATACACTTTGATAGGCAAATATTTTTGTTATAGAATAAACGTTAACAGTCCGCAGATTGCAACAATCAGATTCCACTAAGAATCACGATCTTATATATATATATATATATCTCACTTGTCTATAAAACAAGATTCCTATTCAATCAATTTTGTTAACAAATATTAAGCAAGAGAAGACTCTATACTCATGGGCAACAACAATAGTTTTGTTTTATGGTGTCCAACACTCTCTTCTACAATGGCCAAATTTTTTTGAGCAATGCCATATACACATTATATCTCTGCAATCTTCAATATGCATATCTGGAGCACCACTGTTGCCCAATTATATGTGTGCAATAATAGTTTTACTCTCACATCATAGTTTTATCCATGTTTCCAAGCATAAGGATGTAGTTCTCATATATCCATATTAATTTGAATGCACATGATTTTCTGAATCCATTAGTTGGTTCTAATGTTCACCCTTCCTTTAGAGTTGAAGTGTTTTCTTCATCCATCCCTAACCAACGTAACAAGAAACATCATCATATATGCCATATGAGAAAGATATTCCAACACTCGATCCATCTACTATATCCAATCCATGCCAAAAAATCTCCATTACCCAATGGAGACCACATAATTCTCCATTGACACAAAACTCCATGATATCTCGACATGACTGTTTGAGCCACAAGCTTTCCCTTTTACTTTACGGGGCCAACTCCATTCAGAAACCTAATGAGCAGGCCAAAGAAAGAGCTCACCATCTTCGAATCTTAACTCCCAATTGACTTGCATGGTAGAAACATCATGCACCGAACGGAATTAATAACATTTCCTTCTCATCAAACAGATCTAGGAAAGAACATACCTCAACCATCCTTCTTAACCTGTAACGACCTCTAATCTACAATAGATTCAAACAATCAAGTTGGTTTACGTCAAGAACCGTTCACGCTCCTTGGAAGCCAACAAAAAGACTCAATCTATCTCTCTTATTTTCCCGGGCCCTCCTGTGAGGGATTTAAGCCTGGTCCGACTCTGATACCATGTTGATTTTTATAAGAGATGATATTGTATTTGTATATATTATTACAATGATGAGTGTTCCATATATATATAGAACATATGGTTACCATCCATGAAAGGATTTGTCCCTTGGATAATAAATAACTACATATTTATCATATATATATATATTTATACTTTGTATTATAAATATCATGTCATATACTATATATATATATATATGGAATAATGTCTTCCCAATGTTGTCCAAACATCAATAGGTTGTAGCCTCCTCCTAGTTGGAGCCAGAAAATTGGGGAGTTGGAGCTTCCCTTAGATTGTATCCTAAGAATATAGGGGGTTGGAGCCTCCTTCCAGTTGGAGCTGGAAAACAAAGGAATTTGGTGCTTCCAATGAATCTACTTCTTAAATAAATATAAGAAAAATCATTTCATGTTTTTCTCCCACATTGGTTTTCCATGTAAAAATACTAGTGTATTGTGTATGTGTATGATTGCTCATTGTTCATGGTTTATTTATTCTCCACTTGTTGAATGATATTGGTAAACTAATCATAAAGTTAACAGCACTTATATACTTTGGTTAAAAAGGATTAAAAATCACTATCACTAATTCACCCCCCCCCCCTTTCAGTAATCCAACAATTGGTATCATAGCAGGTCCTTCAAAAGGAAGTTTAACCACTGGAAGGAGATCATGGATTACTCTAATATTAGGATACCATAGTTTGATGGGGAATATTATGCTTTATGAAGTAAAAGAATGAAGACACACATACAAGCACTAGGTTTTGATATCTAGTGATCAATAGTAGATGGGTACAAAGCACCAACCACTCCTCCAATAGATAAAGATGGAAATAAACTTGAAGAAAATAATTCAAGAGATACAAGCACACTCGTGAATGGTATAACTAAATAAATATACACCAAGGTTATGCATTGTGATTCTGCAAAATAAATATTGGACAAAGTGAAGAACATATATGAAGGATATGAGAAAGTCGAGGCTAAACTTCAAATTTTTAGGGCAAAGTTTGAATAACTGAAGATGAATGAAGATGAAGACATAACAACCTACTTTCTACGACTTGATGAAGTAGTAAACAATATCAAAGATTTCAGAGAGGAGTTAAAGGAACAGGTTGTTGTCAAAAAGGTATTGAGATCCCTACCAATGAGATTTGATTCAAATATTTCAGCACTAGAAGAGAGAGTGGACCTAGCTACACTAACTATGGATGAGTTGCATGGGACACTCACAACTTACGAGATGAGAACATAGCAAGAAAATCTAGTAATAAAGGAAGCATCATTCAAAGAATCTAAGAAGGCAAAGAAAAAGGAAAACTCAGATAGTAGCAACAGTGATATCTTAGAAGACGATGAAGAATTAGTCAACTTCGTTAGAAAAATGAAAAAGGGAACCAACAAATATAGAGGTAAGATTCCGTTGATTTTTTTTAATTGTGATGGTATTGGTCATTTTTTCATTAAATGTCCCCATAAGATAAAGAAAAGAAATGAAGAAGATGACTCTAAGAGAAAACAAATACAAAAAGCTAAAAGAACCAAAATAATTTTTTCAAGAAAACCCTTTGCACCAAAGAAGACAGTTCCTCATCAGAAGAAGATGATGTCAGTGGAAGTGGTACATAAAGGGTATTATTCGTGGAAATATAATATTCTGATGAAGAAGTCTCCAAAGAAGAATATGAAGAGGCAAAAGTTGACTACAGAGAATAATTGTTAGGTGCCATAGATGTTATAAAAAGGGAAAAGAAGAAAAACAAGTCACTTCAAGAAGAACTAAAAAGAAAAGAGGGAGTTCAGAATTCCAACTCCGAAGAGCTAGAGCATATGATCACTAAATTAAAAATCAAAGTAGAATAATACAAGAGAATTGAAGAATGAGTCATAGAACAGTTATAAGAAAGAGATAGGATCATTGGAAATTTAGAAGCAGAGATTGTCACATTAAGAAAATACCTTCAGAAGAAAAACATGCAGAACAAATCTAAATTTTTGGACGAGATTATTAGCAGTCAAAGGCCACATCATGAAAAGTACAGACTAGGATACAACCAAACAGAAAAGGGATCAAGTCCAAAACAATATATCAAGAAACAAAACCAAGAAGCTATGTAGAGATAGACAAAGGATCTACTGAGAAGGAAGAAGACAAGAAGTTTCATAAGGAAGATCACAGAGATACTCCACCACCCAGAAGATTCAGATTTCAAAATCAGTAGTAGTCATAAACAAGAAGGCCTCAAGAAGAAGAATGATTAAGAAGAGTAACTCCCTTTATAGGATATTCAACTCCCAGGTATCAAACTATCTTCCTTAGACTATGTTATTCATGTAACAATTTTGGACATAAGGTTGTAAATTGTAGAGAAAATAATAGGAATAGAAACAACCATGAAAGTTATGCACGAAATGGTTATTCAAGAAGGCCTAGTGAAACACAAAGAAGAATCTACAACAAGTTTGAATCCTTGAGTATTGAACCAGAATGTTACAAGTGCAACAACTTTGGACACAATGCCAAAGATTGTAAAATGAAAGTTCCTCTAAGAGAATCACAACAACAAAAATAAAAGTTGCAGACAAGAACCTAAAAGAATATGGGCAAGGAAGCATAATCAATACAACAATGAAGAATGCACACTCTCTCTACAAGCTCAACACAAGAAACATGGTTGGTATGTTGACAGTGGTTGTTCAAAGCACATGAAAGGTGATAAGGATGGTTTTATAACTTTGAAAAAGGAAAGAGATAGGTCAGTCTCTTTTGGAAATGACAACTCATCCAGAATCATTGGAAGGGGCACAGTCAATATTGGAAGTATGGATGCCAAGGAAGAAAATGTTCTACTAGTAGAAGATATGAAACACAATCTTCTGAGTGTAAGTCAAATGTGTGACCAAGGTCACAAACTTGTGTTTGATTCACATAAATGAGAGATAAGAAAAGTATATTCATGTAAAGTGGTGGCAAAATCTGTGAGAACTCCAAGCAACATGCACGTACTAAGTGAAATTGGGAAGGAAAAGTGTTTTTAGGAAACGAAGATGAAGTTTGGCTATGGAACAGAAGAATGGGTCACATAAATTTTGATAATCTTGTCAAGGTTGAAGCATCCAAAGAAATTCCCTAGATCATGAAGACAACCAACACATTATGCAAGCATTTTCAACAAGGAAAGAAAACCAAGACCAAGTTCAAAACAAAGGAATACTCCACAACAAAACCATTGGAAATTGTGCATACTGATCTAGTTGGAACAACTAGAACAAAGGGGTTGAAAAGTGAGTAGTATTTTCTATTATTGGTTGATGACTATACAAGAATGACTGTAGTTTGTTTTCTTGAGAAGAAGTCATAGGAATTAGAGAACTTTGGGATGTACAAGGAGATGGCTGAAAATGAAATAGATTCAAAAATCAAATGTTTGAGATTAAACAATGGGAGAGAGTTTACTTCAAAGGAATTTATGGACATCTGTAGTAAGCATGGGATAAAGAGACAATTATTTGTTTCCAAGACACCAAAACAAAATGGGGTCATCAAAAGGAAGAACAAGAAAGTACAAGAAATGGCTCGAACTATGTGAATGGATTCCAAGATGACAAATGTTTTTTGGGTACAGGTAGTGCATAAAAAAATCACATTCAAAAGAAAGGAATGCTCAGAAAAAACAATGATAAAACTCCTTACGGGCTATGGAAAGGAAGACTAGAGAATGTGAAGCATTTCAAAGTTTTTGGAAGCAAATGCTACATTAAAAGAGAAGATGGATAAATCATAAAGTTTGAATCTCGTGTTGACAAAGGTATACTTGTTGGGTACTCAAGAACAAGGAAATCATACAAATGATTCAATCTAAGGATCAACAAAATTGTTGAAAGCATCAATGTGATGTTTGATGAGACAGATGGATGGAGAATAAAATAAGGAAAGGATTCAAGGAACATGTTCAGAAAGAAGAAGTAATGGAAGAAGAAGTAGCAGAAGAGGAAGATGAAGAAGAGCAGTAAGAAGAAGAGAAATCACAACAATATCTTCAAGTACTTCCAAAGACGCCTAGCAGACGAATACAAAAGAATCAACCATCAAGTCAAATTATCATAAATAAAGATGAAGGAGTTGAAACTAGAAGAATAATTTGTTCACTAGAACAACTGCACCTAACACTACTATCTATAATTGAGCCAAGCAGTTTTGAAGAAGCCAACAAAGATGAAATTATGGATCAAAGCCATGGACGAAGAGTTAAATCAGATAGAGAATAATGAAACTTGGGAATTGGTTCCAAGGCTAAGGAAAAAGAATGTGATCGGTACAAAGTGGGTCTTCAGAAACAAATTGAATTAAGATGGACATGTTACCAAGAAAAAAACAAGATTGGTATGTAAAGGATACTCTTAGGTTGAAGGTATAGACTTTGAAGAGACGTTTTCCCCAGTTTCCAGAATGGAAGCAATTAGATTGATCCTCGCTTATGCATTCTCTAAGAATATTAAAGTGTATCATATGGATGTGAAATCAACCTTCGTAAACAGGGATCTAGAGGAAGAAGTCTACGTTGAGCAACAAAAAGGATTTTAGCTGTCGGAGAATGAAAATTATGTTTGCAGGTTGGAGAAGGCCTTGTATGGTATTAAATAGGCCACCAAAGAATGGTATTCTAGACTGGATAGATACTTACAACAACAAGGGTTTAGGAAAGGGAATGCAAACAACAACCTCTACATTAAGGCAAATCAATATAGTATTTTGTTAATTGAAGTTTATGTTGATGATATTATCTTTGGAAGTGATGATGACAGGATGAGACAAAACTTTGCAAAAGATATGCATAATGAGTTCAAAATGTCATTTCTTGGAGAATTATCTTTCATTTTGGGTCTTCATATATGCCAAAGAAACCAAGTCATTTTTATCTCTCAGACCAAGTATATTAGAGAAATAATAAAGAGGTTCGGAATGAAAGATTCAAAACCAGTCAGTAATCCTATGCAAAACAATTGCAAGTTAAGTAAAGATGATGATTCAAAAGATACAGATAAGAGGCAGTACAGGTCAATGATTGACAACTTACTTTACGTGACATCTTCCAGACCAGATGTGATGCAGGAAGTTGGACATGTGGCACGATTTCAAGCAACATCAAAGGAATCACATGTTTTGGCAGTAAAGAGGATATTCAGATATCTCAAGGGTAGAGAAGATTTTGGATCATGGTGTCCAAAAGGGAAGGATCTATCACTTATTTCCTACACAAATGCAGATTGGGCAGGTTGCATTGATGATCGAAGAAGCACAAGTGGAGCATCCTTTTACTTGGGTGAGTGTTTGGTATCTTGGCTAATCCAGAAACAATCATCAATATCATTGTCTACATCCGAAGCAGAGTATATAGCAACAACACCATGGTGTACACAGGTTCTATGGATGAAACAAACATTGAAATATATACATGTTGAGTATAATGAGCCCATTCCGATATTTTGTGATAACACAAGCACCATCAATATCTCTAAGAATCCAGTGATGAACTCCAAGATGAAGCACATTCCGATCAAGTTTCATTTTCTATGGGAACAAGTTGCAGAGAAGAACATTAGATTTGAGAATGTTGGGACCAAAGAACAGATTGCATATATCTTTACAAAACCGATTCCAAGGGAAGCTTTTGAGTATCTTCGCCAGAAACTCAGAGTAGTTTCTACCACACAATGACTTTTGAATGATTTTTTTATATGTCATAGATTTACATGAGGAAGCACCATGAAAAGGACAGAGGACAATTTAGATAGGGAGAGCAACCCCACGGAGAGTTCAGTTAGGGGGAGAAACCCCGAAGGGAAGTTACCTTTTCCATTGATGTCAAAGGGGGAGAGATTAATCAGATTCATGGAGAGAACATATGCAGACATGATTCCAGTGGGAGGATGAGCGTCATGACTTATGTGTTGCATCAGAGTGTTTCCATCAATGTCAAAGGGGGAGAATGTTGATTAATTAGGTTGGTTTTAATTGATGTCAACCTTTGAAGCAAGTTTGATAGAGAATTTTGGTAGCCCCAGAAGTGTGGATAAGTAACCCATGTTTGTCTGAGGACTAATGTAATGAAGATCAATGAATTTGCAAGAAATACTATCCTAGATGGATAGTACATGTCATGTCATTTTTGATGATATGTGATACATCATGTAGTCCCTCACGGTTGAGGAGATATGGCTTAGTGAAGTTGGAGAATCCTTATGGTTTATCTAGAAACCCCTAGAAGGTCAAAGAAGTCAATTATTCTAGAAGCTCCTAGAAGAAGCTTACTAGTCAAAGTGGTTGTAACTAGGAGTTAACTAGGGTAAAGTTGTTGCAATAAGAAAATATTTAAAAATAAATTAGTTGCAACAAGAAGTGGTCAGTTTACTATTTATGGTAAAGTGGTTGCAAGTGGGTAAAGTAGTTGAAAGTGGGTTAGCCCTAAAAGAGGGAAGTTGGGTAAAACAATTAGAAGATAACCCCTAAAGGAAGCTACTTGGAGAGTATAAATAAGAGAGAAAGGGTCTCCTTTTAGCACCTAATTGAGCACATTGAATATCTCTTTTGTGAAATGTTATGGGCA
>ML776745.1:1425458-1436510 GCA_009831015.1 Picea engelmannii | reverse complement strand
ATTCAAAGCCCTCATTGGAGTTCATTATGATGTTTGGCTTCATCCTAGAGAGAGTTTGGAGGCATATTGGCTCGCATAGGGGATTTGCAGAATTTTATGAAGGAGGTCGATCATAGAATCTACAAGTGCAAGGAGGGATCCAACAAAATGGAGAAAGGAGACACCCCCATGGGTTGAGTTTAGGTTGTTCTGTGAGGCCTCACTAGACTTCTAGTAGATTTTCTATAAGGACCTTTGCGATCAGGTATTGCAACAATCCGTTCGGATCGGGTTCATGAGGGTTGTAGGAGAGATTAGAGGGGCACCTGTAGAGTAGACATTACTGAAGCATAGAAGTGTATGGATTGGAGAGCCTTGGAGTAGTGGACATCATAGATTGGCATCATTCCATTTTTTCTTTGTATTGTTTATGTATTAGATTTTGCAACTTCGTAGCATGCATTAGATCTGTGTGTTTAGGAGTATTCTACAATTGTTATTACAACCATTATATATCATTGTATTGCTGAGATTTGGGGTGTTTCCATCCATAATAAGATGCCATGGTTATCTACTCTATTTTCTGTGTAATGGATGCATACAATATGTTTGATAATATTCCTACTAGAGCAATTTTTTTGTAAGAAGTTAACAACAACATTAATACAAGTGTTTGGCACATTTACAAAAGAAGAAATAACAAATTTGGGACATAAAACATTATATTCACACCTAGCCTAGTTGGGGCCATTACAATGGTATCAGAGTTGGTGATTATACCAGATTTTGATTGTATTGATGCCTAGGGAGAAAGGGCATGGAAGAATTTTTTGAAGTTCACCTGAAAGAGAAGTAGAAGAAAACTAAACATAGTCAAAACTAGAAGGAAACATGGATGATAACCAAGAAATCACAAGAGACCATGTGCTCAGACTACTAAATCAACTGAAAAAGGGCTAGGAGGTGGCCAACCATAACTAGGAAGCAACCACCTAGAGGAAATATGAGATTATTAAGACCTAGTAGCAGACCCTTGCGACACTCGTACAACTGGTAGGAAAGCAAGGGAAAACGAGACCAAATAGAAGTCATGGAAGAGCTCATGCAGAGGGTAGAAATACTTGTATTCTAGCACAAAGTGTCCTAGATATAGGGAGTAGGAGGACACCCATGCCATTTTTACCCCCATTCCTTATGGAACAACCTGCATGAGCGCAGGTTCAACTAAATCCAATTGATGAGGTATATAACTACCATATAGAGTGCCACTCACTAGCAAAGGAGATCCGGGAAGAACTATATTACAATGACTACTGCAACCTCATGATGAGGAACATACCCAGGGGAGCACCATACCAATAGAATTATAATCTTATGCACAAGATAGGGAAGATTTTGGTCCCCTCCTTTGAAGGATCTAACATGGGAATAGCTTGAGCATGGGTACATAAGTTGGACACTTATTTCCAGCTTAACTCAATGATAGAGGCAGAGACACTAAATTTTTCCACTCTACACTTCGATGGAGAGGCTCATGAGTGGTGGTACCATGGACTACTAACATTAGGGCATTCCAACATCACATCATATGAGGATTTCACCCAAAGGCTGATGGATTGGTTTGATAGGAAGGACCTTGAGATCCACTTCAAGGAATTGGCACAACTGAAGAAGACAGGTACACCAGAGGCATACATCACAAAATTCTGGAGGATGGAAATAATGGTGACTAACATTTCTGAGAAGAGGTTGGTGATGTTGTTCATAGAGGGTCTAGATGAACCCTTGAGAGGTTGGGTGAAGGATTTTAGACCTCCCACATTACAGGATGCCATCATGAAGACTCGGGATATGGAAGACACAACAACCAAGAAGGCACCAGTGAAATCCTTTATACCATAGAAGAGTGAGGTGACGAAGCCTCCCCAAAAACCATGGACAGGGATGGACATGATAGATGAGGAGACTCGGACAGATCTAAGACAGAAGAAGCTATGCTATAGCTGCAGAGAACCTTGGGAACTGGGACACCATTACATGAGAAAAGGGAAAGTACACTACATAGAGGTGCTTTCCGATGAGGAGGATGACAATGAAGACACGATATCCCATACACATGATAGAGAACAAAGCAATGGTGAGGAAGAGCCACCTCATATTGAGATTGCCGAAGAGAATCCACTATAAGAAGGAGTCAAGAAAGTGACCATTTCCACACTTTCAGGAGTGCCCAAGTATTCTACTTTAAGGATCAGAGGTATCTTGTAGGGACAAAGAGTTACCGTTCTGATTGATGGTGGGGCCATCCAGAATTTCATCGATGTGGCACTGGTGGCAAGGATACACATTCCCATAGAGGAATTCAAAGGATTCAATGTGGTGGTAGAAGATGGGTACAACATTACTTGTACTCAGAGGATCCAAGGGTTGGCTTTGACATTGGGAAACTACATGTTGATTGATGAATTTTATGTGGTGGATCTGGCAGACACCAATGTGGTGTTTAGAGCACCATGGTTATATTCCCCTAGAGATTTCAAAATGAATTATCATATCATGAGGATGGAGTTCATAGACAAAGGAGGTCAACGAGTGATTATGAGAGGCATGTCATCGGGAGCACCTAGGATTGTCTCCAACAAACACATGGAGGCCATATTTAGACATGGTGATGTGACATGTGCAACATAATGTTTGATCACCCAATAGAAACCATCCCAGGATTTCCAAAACTATCATGTGGACATACATGAGTTTCTTGGGAAACACAATAAGGTGTTTTGGATGCTACCAATAGGAATACCACTAGATAGAGGGTTTGAGCATTTCATCGAGCTAGAAGAAGGGGAAAAACCAGTGATCACCACCCTATAGGCATACGAAGAAATTCAAGGATGAGATTGAGAATTCCATAAAAGAGTTGTTGAAGATAGGACATATCAGGCCTAGGTCTAGTCCCTTCGCTTCTTCAGTTGTAATGGTGATGAAGAAGGATGACACTATGTGGATGTGCATAGACTACAGAGCACTGAACAAGAAGACCATAAAAAATCGATAGCCAATAGCTAGACTTGATGAGTTGAAAGATGAAATACAGGGGGTATTGTACTTCTCAAAGGTTGATTTGTTGTCAATATACCATCAGAATCGGTTCAGAGAGGAGGATATTCACAAAACAACATTCGGGTGTTACTATGGGAACTATGAGTTTTTAGTCATGCCCTTTGGGTTGAATAACGCACCAGCCACCTTTAAGTCATGTATGAACCAAATATTCAATGAAAAGTTGAGGAAATTATTACTAGTGTTCTTTGACGATCTTCTGATTTACAATAGGATGTGGGAGGAACATCTGAGGCATGTGGACGATATTCTCACCATTATGGAGGAGCAGTCATTTTTTGCCAAGGAGGAAAAGTGAAAATTTGGGTGGAAAAAGATCCTCTATTCGGGGAACGTGATTGGTGTTAAGGGAGTAAAGGTGCATCAAGAGAAGATCAATACCATCCTAGATTGGACCACCCCCAAATCACTCACATATCAACGAGGATTCTTCGAGATATGCAGTTATTATAGGCGCTTTGTGAAAGGATTTTCACAATTGGCTGCGTCATTGACATACATCACCAAAAAGGGGGCATTTTGATGGTCAGAGGATGCACATGTAGCATTTGATAGAATGAAGAGGGTGATGATCACTTTCCTAGTATTAGCACTCATATATTTCATGCAACATTTTTTCTTGGAGTGAGATGCATCTGGTGAGGGTATAGGAGCAGTACTGATGAAGAACTGACACCCGATAGATTTCGAGAGTAGAAATATAAGAGAGAAATATAACTTCTATATGATCTATGATAAGGATATGTTCGCCATCATGCTTGCATTGTCCAAGTTCAAAAAATATCTAGTAGGGGGACACTTTGTGGTTAGGATTGACCATAAAAACTTGAGATATTTCTTGGAGCAACAGGATCTAAAAGAGAGGAAACATAATTGGGTGAGTAAGGTGCAGACATATGATTTTGACATTGAGTATGTAAATGGGAAGAAGAACATAGTTGTTGATGCCTTATCCAGGAGACCTACAACTTTCTCCATGACAAATATCTCAGCATACTGGAAGTCCATTGTTTTGGTGGAATACTCTAAGAACACCTTCACCTGTGAGTTGATGGAAGCAATATTCATGATGACAAGTACATGGTAGTGGATGGCATCATCTACTACAAAGACAACATCTATAGTGTCCCTGATTCCAAATTCAAGGATAATATTTTGAAGGCAATACATGACGCGCCATTGGTAGGGTACCAGGGGTATCTGAAGACCTAAGGGCAGGCGAGGGAGAGATTATTCTGGAAGGGTCTCAAGGAGGATGTACTTCGCCATGTGAGGGAGTGCATGACTTGACAATAGAACAAGTCATAGTTTACACATCTTACGAGACTGCTTCAACCATTGTCGATTATGGAGCAGAAGTGGGATAACATTTCCATGGATTTCATCACAAGATTTCCAAGGGTTCAGGGCAGAGGTTGTATCTACGTGGTAGTGGATAGATTGACTAAATATGAACACTTCTTTTCCATTCCTTCAGAGTACAATGCATCTCAGGTAGCATAATTATTCTTCAAGGAGGTGTTGAGACTCTATGGACTTTCGAGGAACATATTTAGTGAGTGGGATAACAGGTTTCTTACTGTGTTTTGACAAGAGATGTTTAGGTTATCCAGGATAGAGTTGACACCTAGTACTAGCTACCACCCCTAGATAGACGGGCAAACTGAGATAGTAAAAAAATATATTGAGAGGTATCTAAGGAACTATGTGTCTAGGCAACAACAAGCATGGATAAAATGGTTTCATCTTGGGGATCATTATTACAATACCACTCATGCACATGTCCATCGAGATGAGCCCATTTAGGGAATTGTATGGATAGGATGCTCCATATTTTGTGGATTTGGCATTTGGGGAGAGCAGATCTCCTAAGGCCAAAGATTGGTTGCAGGAAAGCCAAGACATATTGAGAGTCTTGAAGGATAATTTGTAGGCCGCCCAGAATCAACAGAAGATGTATGCAGATAGGCACCGGATAGAACATAAATTTGAAGTTGGGGACATGGTATTTCTCAGGTTGCAGCCTTATAGACAATCGTCACTAAAGAAGAGTGGTGCAGAGAAGTTGAAGCCCTGCTTTTATCGACCCTACAGAGTGATAAGGAGAGTTGGGGAGGTAGCATATGAGATGGAGCTACTAGAGAGTAGCAAGATCTACAACACATTCCATGTTCATGCCTCAAGAAGGAATTGGGACAACATGTCACTGCTTCGACATATATTCCTCCACTAGATGAGGAAGGGTAGTTTTTTCTAGCTCCCAAGAGGTTTTTCGATGTCATGGAACAAAGGTTTAGGAGAAAGGTCATTCGAGAGTACTTGGTTGAATGGAGAGAATTTCCTGTAGAAGATGCTACTTGGGAAGGAGATAAGATCTTACAACACCTTGATATGGAGGTGCTTGAGGACAAGAAATATTGGGAAGGGAGGATTTTAATGTCCCCTTCCAATTGATCATGATGGAGGATGACTCAATAGCCTATACGAATCTTGTAGGATATAGTCAACAAGGAAAAAGGGAGTCAAGGAGGTTTGTTTGGTGTCATTAGGTTAAAAGAATGACAAATCCTTAAGTGACATTAAATAAAATAAGTAATTATATTTAAATCAAATTGTAGGGAAAATAAATGAGGTTTTGATTTGGTCAAAAAGGGGAAAGATCTAGAAGGCATGGAGGAAGGACAAATATAGGGGTAACCCTTCTCTTTGGTATGATGATTTTATCTCTTGTTGATGTGCTCTTTGAGTCAAGTTTTCATTAGAGTTTGGAAAAACCCTTCCATTTCAGTTTAGTTTCGGTGGTGCAATATCCACCCTAGCTAGAAAAGGAGGAGGATTCATTTGGAGACCTCATTTGAGTTCATTGTGGTGTTTGGTTTCATCCTAGAGAGAGTTTGGAGGCATATCATCTCACACAGAAGATGTGTGGCATTTTCCAGAGGAGGCCAATTGTAGAATCTGCAGGTGCCAGGAGGGTTTCAGGAAAATGATGAACGGAGACACCCTCGCGGGTTGAGTTCAGGTTGTCCTGTGAGGCCCCACTAGACATCCAACAGGCGTCCCGTGAGGACCAATGTGATCAAGGATTGCAACAATTTTTTCAAATCGGGTTTGTGAGGGTTGTAGGAGAGATTGGAGGGCCGCTTGTAGAGAAGACATTATTGGAGCATAACAATGTAGGGCTTGGAGAGCTTTGGAGAAATGGACATCATAGATTGGCATCATTCCGGGTTTTCTTTGTATTGTTTCTGTATTATATTTTTCAACTACATGGAAACCATTAGATCTGTGTGTTTATGAGTATTCTGGAGTTGTTATTACAACCATTAGATATCATTTTCTTGTTGATATTTGGGGTTTTTCCATCCATAATAAGATTTCGTGGTTATTTGCTCTATTTTCTGTGTAATGGAGGCATATAATATGTTTAAAAATATTCCTACTCGATCAAACTATTTGTAAGAAGTTAATAACACCATTAATAAAAGTGTTTGACACATTTACACAAGAAGAAATAACAAATTTTGGGATAGAAAGCATTATATTCCCACCTAGCCTAGTTGGGGCCATTACAACCTATTCTTTCACTACTTATTTGAGTGATGGAAACTTGTTAGCATCATGAAAATATGGGAGGCTCTAAGTTCTTGCCAATTTTGGGACCTCTTCATTTGTTTTACTGTATGGATGAAGAACATTATTAAATTGAGGTACAATAGGCCTTGGGTAGTTAGAGCCATTGAAGAAGTATGAAAAGGACTAGGATGCATATTCTCCTCAACGTTTTTAGACCTAAAACATTATACAATTTTCTTATAGCAAGGACTAAACATCCTAAGGGTGAACGCCATATCATCCTCCTTTTCACCCGATGGTACCTAATCACTGTAAGGTACCAGATCTATTATATTGGCAAAAACGATAAATAGTGCAGAGAATAACACTGAGATAGAAACATAATACGAAAATACTACAGAGATAACAATGGAACAACAAATTATATGGAACCACAACACCATAATTATACCTTTATTGATAGGAAACAATGTTCACTTGCCTCTTCAAGGGGGGAACCTCCAACAAATCATAGCTCTATTACAATAATTCTTCAAGACAAAACTTCTCATACCCTCTACTACTATTTATACTAAATCTATCTATCCAAAAGAACAATATAGAGGAATATCCTTCTAGAAGCGAAAGCTTCTATTAGGTCTTCTTATATTTGACTTATTCCTCCTTATTGTTAGGCCTTATTAATATTGATATTTATTAAATGGAAATATATTATTCTACCCACTTGAGGGGTTAGGGAGGTTAGGTCCCTAACATGCCCTTCCCCTTAAAATCAGCCTTGTCCTCAAGGCTAGAGATGAGGAAATCATTGTAGAATGGTAGTTGTTTCCCAAATGGCATTTGCTGGAGTTGTATCTTTCCACTGAACTAACACTTTCTTGATGGTGCGCTGATGAAGACGACACTCATGCTGGTTCAAAACTGCTTGTGGATGCAACCAAATGGAGCCTTCTTCATCCAACTCAGGAAGGTTGGCTTGAGTTTGTCACTTAGTTCTAATCACCTTCTTTAAACATGAGACACGAAAAAAATAATGGAGCTTAGAAGGACTGGGAAAAACTAACTAATAGTCCACCTACCCCATGTGCTTGAGAACTATATAAGGACCACAAAATTTGGGCATCAGTTTCTTATAATGTTCAACCTTGAGTGAAGTTTTCTTATAAGGTTGCATTCAAAGAATTACTTGGTCTCCTTCAACAAATTGACGTTCTAAGTGACCTTGATCTGCTTGTTTCTTCATGCGATTCTGAGCCATGACCAAATTCACTTTGAGGGTACAGAGAATAACCTCTTGAAGTGTAAGCATTTGGTCAAGAACCTAGACCTTCGAGACACCTGGCATGTAGGAGATAACATAAGGTGGCTTTTGTCCATATACTACTTCAAAAGGAGTCACGTGAGTAGTTGTATGGTAAGAAGTGTTGTATCACCATTCAACTAATGGTAAACATTGAGCCCATTGATTTTTCCTTTTAGACGAAAAACACCTCAAATATGTCTCCAAACACTTGTTGACAAATTCAGTTTGACCATCAGTCTAGGGATGATAGATGGTGCTGAGATGCAATTGGGTGTCATGTATCCTGAACAGTTCTTGCCAAAAATTGTTGGTGAAAGTGGGATTCGATCAGAAAAAATAGAATGAGGCATGCCATGAACCTTGAATACATGATCCATGAAAAGTTGAGCCACAGTGGATGCAGTAAATGAGTGTTGAATAGCACATAAATGAGCATATTTGGAAAGATAATCAATAACCACCATCATGAATGACTTATTTCCTGATTTAGGTAATCCCACAATAAAATCCATAGAGATGTCCCTCCAAATAGCCGGTGGAATTGGAAGTGGTTGTAGTGTGCTAGGAGCTTTGATTGTTTCTCCCTTGTTGCGTTGAAAAACATCACATTCTGCCACAAAAGTGCGAACGCCATTTTTCATACCATCCCAGAAAAGAGAACATTTGACCCAGTCATAGGTTTTGGTAAACCTTGAGTGACCAGTTGTGGGTGTATAATGAAGCTCATAAAGCACCGTGGATTCAAGTTGTGACTATTTACTTAAATACAAACAACCTTTGTAGCGAAGCTCATCATTGTGCAAAGAGTACCCTGGTGAAACTAGAGAGTTGGCTTGCAATTTTTGGATCAAATGCGAAATTTTAGGATCTTAGAGTCAATCTAGTACAATGAAGGAGAGGGAGAAAAGGGACCCTTCATATTCATGTTTTTGTGAAAGAGAATCAACAACCACATCTTATTTTCCTTTATTATAAATGATCTCAGAATCATATCCAAAGAGCTTAGTCAGCCATTTTTGTTGCTCCAGGGAGGAAGGTTGTTGCTCTAGAAAATATTTGAGGCTTTGATGATTTGTCTTAATTTGGAAGCATTTCCCCAAGAGATAAGGGTGCAAAATATCCATGACATGCATAATAGTCAACATTTCCTTTTCATATATGGATTGGCCCAAATGGAGTTCTAACAATTGTTTTCTAGTAAAGGCCAAAGATATGCCCTCTTGCATAAGGACTTCTCCAATTCCTCACCCGGAGGCATCACATTCTAGGACAAAGGTCTTTTTGAAATCAGGAAGGGCCAATATCTGAGTAGTGCACATAGTTGCCTTCAAGGATTGAAAGGCCTGATCAGCTGCGGGATTCCAAGTGAAAGAATTATTTTTAAGGAGAGTAGTGAGAGGCCCCACAATCTTTCCATAATTCTGAACAAACTTGCGATAATATCCTATTAAACCTAGAAAACCACACAAGATTTTGATAGTCTTGGGGCGAGGCCAATCCTGCATTGCTTCAATCTTCTTAGGATCCACTGGGACACCAGCCTTGCCAACGATATGACCCAAGTACTCAACTTTCGAGGTGCCAAAGGCACATTTAGAGTGTTTGAGGAAAAATTGGTGCTAAGAGAGTAGATGGAGAACTTGATCCACATGGGCAAGATGGGATTGCCAAGTTTTACTATAGATGAGAATATCAACAAATAAGACTAAGACAAAATGACGGAGAAAAGGAGGGAATACATGATTCATGAGGCTTTGGAAGGTGGAGGGGGAATTATACAAGACAAAGGCCATGACCAAGAACTCATAGTGACCTTAATGAGTTCGAAAAGAAATCTTGGGGATGTCAGCTTCTTGCATAGGTATCAAGTTTAGTGAAGTATTGAGCACCACTCAACTCATCCAAGATATCATCAATGATAGGAATGGAAAACTTGTCCTTGATGGTGAGTTTATTTAAGGCACAAAAGTCAGGAAACATGCGCCAAGTACCTTATTTCTTGAGTACAATGACCACAAGAGAAGAATAAGGGCTGGTACTGGGGCGGATAACACCTACTTGGAACAATTCCTGCACTATTTTCTCAATTTCATTATTTTGGGCAAAGGGATGATGCTAAGGGAGAACATTGGGAGGAAGATGTCTAGGAACAAGGGGGATGGAATGATCATGAACACAACGAGAAGTTGGAAGTCCTCGAGGAGTGGAAAAAATAAATTGATGTTTATTTATAAAGGTAACCGATATTCCAGATGAGCACTTGATTGATGTATTCATAGGAACTTTAAAGGATAACATTTAACATGAGGTTCGCCTTTGGGAACCCAAATCATTGGAGAATGCATTTAAGGTGGCAAGAAATGTTGAAAGTAAAAATATGGCTATGGCTACTAGAAGGAACTATCCTAACATCTATAGAGAGAACAATTCTCCTTCCCCTAAAACAACTCAACCTACAAGGTTGACGCCTCAATAATTGGAGGAAAGAAAAGCAAAAGGTTTATGCTTTAATTGTGACAACAAGTATAGTAAGGGACATAAGTGTGGTGAGAAGAAATTATTCTACATAGATTGTGAAGAGGAAGAAGGAGAAGAACAAGAACCATCTCAAGATGAAAACGTAGAAGCAATTTTGTCTGAAGAGTTGACTCCCACGATATCGTGTAATGCATTGGCTGGAATTATCACTTCTCAAACCCTCAAGATCGAAGGATACATCAAAAAGAAAAAGGTAATAGTCCTAATTGATTCTGGCAGTACTCATAATTTCATTCACTGTAAATTAGCCTAAGATCTCAATTTCTTTGTATATCCATCGCCAGAGTTTCAAGTAATGATTGCAGATGGAGGAACTATCAATTGCTTAGGAAAATGCAATAAGATCAATCTTACTATGGGGGAATATGTAATGAATAGTCCAATGATTGATATACCCATGGGTGGTGCAGATGTGGTACTAAGAATCCAATGGTTACAATCATTAGGAACAATGGCTTTTAATTTTCAAGAACTTTTCATGAAATTTTCATTGGAAGGAAAAGAAATTGAGTTAAGAGGTATCACAGGGAAGC
>ML776745.1:1406548-1425358 GCA_009831015.1 Picea engelmannii | reverse complement strand
TAGGCCATTAGTTGTAATTATACCTCCTAGTCTCCTATATATACCAAGGAGACATTTTCATTTTGAAACATCTTGTACTTGAACATTTGAGTGGGGTAAAAGGAGGTTGCCCCCTCGAAGAGGCTTATTATCTGAAATTATCTCTTTTTCAAGGTGTTGAGTACTTTTCCTGAGGTTTTTCTATGCTATATTGATGTTTGGTTCTTAACATGAAAGGGGGTTATGAGTCCATAAGAGGGAAAGGGGGATGGGGGTGTTAAGAGGAAATAACAATATTTTATTTCTACTCACACTTTAATCTAAGTTCTCCACTTTAATTATTCAACAACCTTGAGATTATTTGTTTAAAAGAAAGATATGTGGGCTTCTTATGAAGGCACATGGTCTCTTATTAGCATGCAATATATTACATATGATTTTAGGCATGAAGTTCTATTTTTTTCATTATTCTCTTTGTTGTTATGTTTTCTCTCATGTTATCATACCTCTGCTCCTATGCAATTCAAATATATTGCAATAAACATGAGAAATTCATAACTAGAAATATGTGTGAATGTTGACGAAGAAAAAAATCCTTTGTTCATAGTTATAAATCCCTTGTTCCCAACATTAGAGATTCCTTGGATCACCTGTACTTAAGCACTGGAGGGAAGGGGGGATATCCCAATGGATTTTTTATATTGGGATCCACCCTAGGGATGTAATGGAGGGGGGTGAAGGGCCCATAATATAGTAATAGTAGTGGAGGTTAGTCAATGTAAGGTGGACTAGGTCCACTATTCTTGTTATAATCAAACAAGGCCCACTATGGTAATTAATATTGACTAAACATAATGGGGCCTCATTAAACAAGGCCCACTAGGTATTTAGGATATTGTTATGATTAGGATTCTCTTATTAGTTATAAATAACGATGGATTCCTCCTTATAAGAGGTGTGGACTTTATTGTATTTGGAACTTAGATCATTGAGAGGTCGTCCAACCTTAAGATGCAAGTCAACATGAGTAGATTCCTTCCATAGAAGGATTCATTTTAAGGTGTTTCCCTACTTGAAGGATTTTTTATATTAATAAAGTGTGGATAATTTACGATATCTCTTTTTTATTGAATTTCTCGGTTTAAGGATCATAACAAGTGGTATCAAAGCTCTTTCATGGGATAAAAATAATTTTTTTTTTTTCTTTTATTTTGTAGGGTTTCAAAGGGAAACAGAGGGTCACAACACTCATATCAATTCCTATAGATTTATATGAAAAATTGAAGAAACTAGCTATAGATATGAGTTCCTCTTAGAAAAACACTCAAGTTAAAAATAATTCATCCAAATTGGAGTTCGAGAAGTGAAGATATAGTCGATTTAAAATATATTGTTTTAGGGTTTTACTGTAAATTATGACCACATGGACTGTAGAACATATATATTTTGATAGGTTGGTAAAATTGTCACCAAGCCAATGACATCATAAAGAGGATTTTCGTGGTTTTTATTTGGTATATGATATGATATATTTATGATCAATGTTGAGTGTGCTATAGCATTTGAAGATTTCTTCCATCAAACCCTAACAAAAGTGAAGAATGGCCCAATGTGGAGGAACATGCCATGGGAGGAATGGATGTTGGTGGAAAATCTCTCCAGGGTTTGTATAAGGGATAACAAGATATGAAATATATACTCCATAAATTTGAGGAGACTTGTATTATTGGTACCACATATCCTTTCATTAATGAAGAGTATAAGAAATAAAGATATCCCTGGTATGATTTAGAGGATGCTTGTGATGACTGGTACATGTATAATTTTCATGGATAGTTGTCATTTCTAAGATGGCAACTACTTTCTCCTTCTACTTAATGAATCTACTCCACCTTATGTAGAGAACATCTTGGAGGGAAGTAAAGAGCTAGTTATGACTACTAGTTTTCAACTTGTCTATTCTCTAGTAGTAGTGTGCCTTCCAAATCCACATTCGACCTTTTGCACTTATGTGGACATTTTTTTTGGATATGGATAGATCTATATATTTGGATCCACATGTCAACCATGTTAGTAATTTGAAGCACCATTCTCATCTAGGTATTGAGCTCAGGTATATCCAATGGGGATTCAACATAAGCTCTTGGACATGGAACTTGGGTTTATAGATGAGCTACTTGGATTACTTCAGTATTGCAGTTGGTACTTACATGGGACACTATCTACTTTATCATGGTAGTTAGCACTCATACATGGAACCTAGGTTTATAGTGGATATTGTTGGACTATTTCAACATGGTGGCTAGCAATTATACATGGGACCTTGGTTCTCTAGCTAACTTCAACATTGCAGTCAACACTCATCCATGGGACCTTGGTTTATAATTGTATCTCCTCACATCGTTGAGGGCAACACTTTAGTCAAGGGGGTGGAATGTTGGGATCCTCCCTAGGGGTGTAATGGGGGGTCGGAGGGCCCATAGTAGAGTAACAATAGTGGAGGACATTCAATTTAAGGTGGAATAGGTCCACTATGCGTTATTATTAAATAAGGCCCACTATGGTATTTAGGATTAAATAAATCTAATGGAGCCTCATTAAAGAAGGTCCACTTTGTAGTTAGGAGGTTGTTATGATTAGGGTTCTCTTGTTAGTTATGAATAAGGATGGAATCCTCCTTATGGGAGGTGTATAGTTTATTGTATTTGGAGATTGACTCATTGAGAGGTCACCCAACCCTAAGAGAAAGTGAACATGAGTGGAATCCTTCCATAAAAGGATCAATTGTAAGGTATTTTCCTACCTGATATTAATGAAGCGTGGATCATTTTTATATATATTTTGTGATTCAATTTCTTGGGTTAAGGATCATAACAATTTAGCAAAAAAGGGGACCCATTCCATCTGTTATGCAATGTGAGGAGGAAGAGTGTGGTTGCTTGAAATATGATAGTTGTTTCTAGGAAGGGTTGTATTGTTAAATCCCTATATGAGAGATTTGGAATTTAGCTAAGTGAGATAAAATAGAGCCAATCGGGAGGATTTTTCCCTTGTGGATTTATAGCCTTGGCTTGAGGGTCGCCTCCTTGATAAAGTGCTTATGGTTGGGTGGAATGTTCTTTGTTTGCAAGCAGTTAGTGTAGAAATTCCCTGAAAGATAGATACTTCATTGTTGTTTATGAAAATGAAAAATTTACTGCATTTACTTGTTATCATTGTTGATTCTCTTATGTTTTTTTTGCAATGAATCCATGTTGGCTATGGCTCATTGGAAGAACTCAAATTCTATAATTCATGTTGAAATGCACTTTGGGTTGTTTAGAAGGCTTTGCATTATTCTTAGGTTTCATAAATTGAATTATTTTCCTGTGTTTGTATTGCTTCTACCTTTGAATGCATTAGTAGGGAAATTGAATTGTTTTTTGAGCACCCCATCCCTTTAATAACAATATAGAGGGGGTCATGTACATTACAACTTGGCTATTCACATTAAATAGTTTGTTGAGTAAAGTATGGCACAAAACCTAGTTAAATAAAGGATAAAACCCAATGAGTAATATTTATGCTAAATTACTACTATAACTATTGAAATAACAAAGGTGAAAAAAACTAATAGTAACAAAAATAATGAGTTGAAGAAGGATAACATGAGAGCTTGCACATCTACAATGGATTGCACCTACAAATCTAAATAATTGTAGAATAATATTTCTCTAGATGTATCATTTAGTTGTATTAATAAAATTATAAGATATTAAAATGAGTAGAAGAGCCCTATTTATATCAAAAGAAGTATATACACTAATTTAAATATTAACTAATAAAAATAGTGACTCCCTTATTATATATAATTGATATTTTTATAACATTAAAATATAAAATTATAAAGATCTCTAAGACACTATTAGAGAATCATAAACATACATATAAAATAGCTCTTATACATAAATTCTAATACCAATAAAGGTGTTGTGATGACATACACAACATGCTATGGAATAAGATCTAATTGTCCTAACTTTGGTTTTCCTTATTGGATAAGTTAATCATTAACATATATAAAAGAGAAGTCATTAGATAAAGAGATTGAAAGTTTTGGGAACTAAATGGGACTTACTCTTCAACTTGTTCTTGAAATTGAACCATAAAAGAAAAAAGTAATTGAATTATGATATCAAATGGTAGTGTCCTATCCAAAATAAAAATACTATTATAACTATATAACTATTGAAATAACTAAAAGAAAAAACTGATAATAACAAAAGTAATAAGTTGAAAAAAGAGAAATAGTAAAGTTGATAACACACTTAAGATAGATTGTACTTGTAAATCCAAGTAATTATGGAAGAAGATGTGAATATTTATTCAAATAAATTAGTTGATTGTATTAATAAAATGACAAGAAATTACAAATGAGTAGGAAAAACCTATTTATACCAAAAAAATAAAAATAAAATCACTAACTTAAATTTTAAATAACTAATAAAAATTATGAGATCCTTATTAGTAACATTTTTGTAATATTAAAATATAAACTTATAATCTCATATTAGAACATTATAAAAAATATGAACATACATATAAAACAACAAGATCATATACATAAAATTTAATACCTATTAAAGATGTTGCAGTGAGATGCACAACATGCTCCATAGATAAGATCTAATTATCTTAACATGAGTTTATTTTATTGGATAAACTAGTCATTAACACACACATAGAAGATAAGTGATTAATTATCTTAACATGAGTTTATTTTATTGGATAAACTAGTCATTAACACACACATAGAAGATAAGTGATTACGAAGTGATTAAGTCGAGAGACAAAGTTTTAGGAACTACATTTGTATGTTTTTTGAAATTGTACAATTAAAAAAAAAAACTTTGATATACAAAAGATTGTGTTTCTATATCTAAAATGGAACTACTATAACTATTAAAATAACCAAAGCAAAAAAGTAATGATCACAAATATAATGAGTTGAAAGAAGAGAAATAATAATGGTGCTTGCACACCTAGGATGGATTGCACATGTATACCCAAACAATTATGAAGGAAGATTTTTATATGGTTGTATTAATAAAATTCTATTAGAAAACCACAATTAATACCAAAAGGAAATAAAAACACTAACTTAAATCTTAAGTAACTAAAATCTTAAGTAACTAGGAAGAGCGATGACGCCTCATTAAATATAAGTGACATTTATAATATTAAAATATAAAATTATAAAGTTCTCATACTAGAACATTATTACAAAATCATTAGTGATAAAATAGCTCATATACATAACATTTAGTACCCAATAAAAATGTTATTGTAAGTTAGGCAACATGTGCTATGGGATAAGATCCAATTATCTTAGCTTGGATAACTTAATCATTAATACATATAAAAGAGAGGTGATTAAATGAAGAGTGGGAAAGTTTTGGGAACTATAACGTTGGTATAGGACACAGAAGCAAAGGAGCAAGCAGCACGCTTGAGGTAAATAATCAGTAGTTGCAAAGGCAGCACAGCCAGCAGTCTTGAACGATTATTAAACAGTAGCGGCGAAGGCAGAGCCATCTGGGGGATTTTTATTTTTTTAATTGTATAATAAAAGAAAAAAATTATTAAGTTTTAGTACTTAATGGTAGTGTTTTATATTTAAAATGGAACAATTATTATAATTATTGAAATAATTAAAGATAAAAACTATTAGTAATAAAAATAGCAAGTTGAAAGAAAGAAATAATAAGAGCATTTACACATTTTAGATAGATTGCTTTTACAAATCCAATTAATTATGAAGGGAGATTTATCTAAATAAATTAATTAGTTATATGTAAATGATAAAAAATTAGAAACTAGTTAAAAACTTTTTATTTATATGAAAATGAAGTAATTTAAACATTAAAATTTTAAGTAATAAACAAAATAACAAAATAATTATTATACATTTTAAGTAATTCTAATGATTCAAAACATGTATTTTTTCTTAAGAAATCACAAATTCAAATTCAAACTTTACCAATAAATTATTATTATTATTAATAATAAATATAAATAATATTAATATTAAAATATAATATAAAATTTTAAAATACTTCAATTAAAACACTTTCAAAATCATATATATATATATATATATATATATAATTTGTTAAATAAACAATATGTAATATACTCTATGAGATAATTATTTTTTTCTCCAAAATTTCTATATTTATTGAGGGAAAAGAAATTACATTCTTAAGACAATGCATAATAACACGTACAAGAAGTGCAAGTGTTGTCGACACTAACAAGAAGACATATGCAAAACTTTATTGAGGAAAAAGAAATTGCATTCATAGGATAATACATAATAACAAGTACAAGAAGTGCAAGTGTTGTCGACACTAACAAGAAGACATATGCAAAACTTCTATATGGAATAATAATTATCTTAACTTTTATTTACTTTATATGGAATAATCATATCTTAACTCTTATTTAATTTATTGGATAAGATAATCATCCACAAAATAAAAATGATTAAATGAAAAGCTTGAAAGTTTCTAACTAGATTAACTATTTTTTAATCTTACATACTCCTTAAATGAAAAATACTCCTTAAATGAAAAATAAAGGGTGTGGTGATTTCTATTTTTTTTTTATAGTTTTTTAGCTGTAAGTTAAAGATTTTATAAAATGATGATTTTTCCCGGAATATTTTTAGGAAATTAGTTAGAAATTGTTGGGTTCCTAGATTTGAGTGAGTATTTCTGTAAAATTCTAGTGTATTTTGAGTTTTTCAGCATGCTAAATCCATTTATACATTCAAAAATGGATTTTGAACAACAAAAAATAAGGATTACTGTAAATTAATATCACCCAATTCCAATTAAAAAAACCATTTCCTAAAACAATTAGCCAAAGCCTGTTTTTTTAGATAAAAAGTGAATTGATGATCAGTGATATAAACCACTAATAACCTAAAAGGATACCTAATCCTGTATAAACTCTATAAAAAACATTTGCCAATCAAATTATTTCTTAAAAATAAAATACTTCATACTAAATAATAAAAAATACTATTTTTAATATTTATTTATATAAATTTGACTTCTTACACGTATCAAGCCTCTCTTAGACATAGCAAAACCAAAATGAGATATCAAATATCAAAATACTTAAATGTTGTGTGTAATTTCTAAAAATGTTCAAAATGATGTGAAGATTTTTTCTGGAGATTAGATTATTAAATTTCTAGGAAATCTGGTGAGAAATTATTAGATTAGTAAATTTAAGTGATTATTTCTGTAAAATTCAAGTGCCCTATAAGTTTTTCAACATTTTGAATCTATTTCTGCATTCAAAATTAAATTTTGAACAACAAAAAATAATGATTTATGTAAATATATATATATAACATGATTCAAGTAAAGAAAACCATTTCATTTCATAGAACAGCAAACCAGCGCCCTTAAAAATACTTATTTATTATTAATCTAATAAAATATTCTATTAAATTCATGAATATGAATTTGACTTTATATACACGTGTTAAGCTTCATCGGTAATGGAGAAAAATGAGGTTAAATCTGGGAGATGTCAAACACCCAAGAAGTATTAAAAAGTACGGTTTCACTTCGAAACCTCTTTACATTGAATTTCATAACCCCCCTGTAACTCGTGTTGCGATCCAGTGAAAATTGGCGTTTACTTCCATTGCTGGGCAATTTGTCCTGTGATACATAAATGTATATTACACAGAGCCTCGGGTGCCATATTCTAGACAGTCTCTTCGTGCAGTGGTTGTCAACGGTCATTGGGTTTAGATAAATCAGCCACCCACTCACTGCGTCCCCCCTCGAAATCTGCAAACGGCAGAAAGGTACCGAAAGTCTTGGAGGCCTGAAATATTTTTTATATGAATGCAAAGTTGTAACTTAGCGCGTAGCAAATCGCGCTTTTAACCTGTGAACCTAGCGGAGGGTGCAGTGTTGGAATTTTATCATTGTAATTTTGTCCACCATTTAGATGCGAATTTAACTTCACGTGGTCACGGGTGCCAATTTCCCTGCCTTTACTCGCGCGATGTTCCCCTTACGGCAAATGCGAAGCGCCCTGCGACAAAATCCCACCATTCCGCTACGCAGATCGATCATCCACGGAGCAAAACTACAAACAGCATTTAATGGTCGCTCCACTGTAGATACCTATTGCTAGTCTTATCAGTCAATTTCACGTCGTCACCGACTTTGACATTTGACTCGTGATCTCCTGCATTCATATTAAATATGCTGCTCTCTGCCTCAATCTTCCATATTCATCCCCAATATTCATGGTGGTGTTATGTTATTCTGCTCAAATTACTTACCTGCAAAATGGGTTTGTGGCACCAAGATATTCTGGTGGAGGTCTTGAAGCATCTGGATGCAAAGTCCCTGGCCATGGCGGGCTGTGTGAGCAAGCAGTGGAAACGAGTTTCGCAGATGGAATGTGTGTGGGAGGGGGTTTGTACTAAGCACTGGCCCCTCACACACCCCCGTTCTCATTCCGTTGTGGTGGCCCTGGGAGGATATCGTCGCCTTTATCTCCTCTGTTTACGCCCAGTTCTTTCTTCTTCGTCTTCTTCTTTCCATGGAAATTGTTGCAGAACGAATGGTTGGACAAAAGATGAAGTCCAGCTCTCTCTTTCTCTTTTCTCCATCATCTGCTATGAGCGCATGGCGAAGCTGAGCGATTCCGCGTCCTCGTTGATGTTTCTGTATAAGCCCAACTCTCAGAATGTCCACTGCACTTCCATCTATAAACAGTATTTTGATTGATGGCCGATGACGCAATTTCCTGGATGTTTTATTCGTTCAACGTTAATACATTATTATTTTTTGTTGCGAGCGTCAATGTAGATGTTTCATGTAATCTTTCAATGCTTCTGAATAAAAGCTTTGCAGGGTTTTCAACTTTTCATAGCTTGCAGTATTTAGTTGTGGGATGTTTTCTTCTTCTTTTTTGTTAATTCCTCTCTGCAATTCGAGCGTCTCCTGTGATGTTACAGAGAGGTAACTCGTTTTCTCCATGAAAATGTTCTTTTTATTACTAATGTACAGATAATAATCACAGCAGAGATTGAAACCAACCTGCAGAGATTCACGAAATATTTTGCATGATATGCACAGAATGAAACTTGCAGAGATTCACGGAATATTTTGCATACATGCTGTGGACGACAATGGAGTGAAATAGACGAGGAAGTAGTGTGGAAGTGTTGATTTAACATTAGACTGCTAAATCAAGGACTCTGTGATTTTCATTTGTCCGCCGAAAAGAATCATTCTGGTTCGTGAGTTGACAAATAGATTGTTGTATCGCCATGATAAGATTGTTGTTATTAATAATATTGCAGGCTCCCTCGGTGACCGCGAACCTTTTCAGCCCGTGATATTTCCAAGTCACGTGTAATTTTTCAAGGCCTTTGCAATCTCCACAGTCTGCAGCATATAATTTACACGGCAGTACTAATTTTTTTAGCTATAACTGTAAATGCTCTCCTACATCCCGGCACCCCATTTTACATGCAAACGACTTAGAAACATAACCACGATGTTTTTGCGGTGAGAGTGAAAGTTATGATCATTGTTAATCCAACTTAAAATGGGTTTGAATTAATATTAATATTATTTTTAATGAATAATATGTTTTTTTTAAATGCTATTTATTTTCTCTACATTAATGTTTGATTTGGAATAACCCTGGTTAATATTTATTGAAATGAAATTTGTTTTATTGCACCTTAAAAATCTAAGGAATCATTTCACTTATTTTCAAATTTTATTTTTATATTTGAAAAGTTTTAAGAGAATCTTTTTTAAATTATTATAGTTTTGACGAGTTATAAGGTTATGAAGGTTGGTAGTGTAAAAAGTTATTTTGAAATTGTGATTTAATATGAGCGTTCATTCTATTGGATATTTTAGGAGAAAGTGTTTTTCATTTTCAACCCTCTTAGTATCACAAATATGACAAAATAATTAGACAATTTTTAAGGAATTGTCTAACTCCATTTTCACTATGGAGCTTGTGAAAATTTATTCTTATTTTAACAACTTTTACAACTCAATATGGATAATATCTAACATAAATATTTAAAAATAAATGTAATTATGTATATGTGTGTGTGTGATCCGGATTTAGGAGCGGAACGAACTGATTAACAAACTGAATACAATAAACACAGAGATATGGAGAATAACACAAATATCCAGTGAACAATATCCTCTATTAAATAATGAAATAGGCTGAAACTGTAAAACTGAAGAACTGAAACTTGCTTGACAAGTGGTAGCTATCTCTGAGAAGAAATGTGGCTTCTACGCGCATCCGTCTAAGCAAAATGGATTGCAATGAGGCTGCATAGGCCTTTTTTATATTAATCATGAATACCAAAACCCTAGACATCCAAAAACCTAACCCTAGAAAGTGAAACACCAAAAGTCATGTGGGCCCTATAGGTAAGTTGGTGTAATTTGGTACCTCAACTTCCTAGGGTCGTAACTTTTGCATACGACCTCTGTTTTAGGCGCGTAATAGCCCGTTGGAAAGGTCTTTCAGAGAAATACACATTTCGCCGTCAAACTCTGATTCAGTCTACAATTTGACTATGACGAGCAAAAAAAACAACGTTTAGGGCCCCAAAACGGCCCTTGAAGTACAACAAGATGTGGTGACATGAAAACATACAAAATAAGCCAGTTGGATTAGGTGAGAGGCCACCTGTATCCACCTGGAGGATGTGTGGGGCTTCTGACAACCCCATAAGTGTAGAACCCACAATTACAAAGCAGTACAAAAGAACGTGTTGAAGAAAAACAGACACGAGGAGACAGTTGGAATAGGTGGGTGGCCACCAATATCCACCTGGATCAATCCTCCCCCTCTTAGGAAACAATGGTCTCCATTGCGTTTAGTTCCCCCATCAGGTGAGGAAACTTCTACTGGATTTGGCCTCGGGTGAGCCACTTGCCTTGGTTTAGGAGTTGCCATGCCTTCACAACCCGATAAAGCTGGATCTGCTGTTGGCGAGTGCCCTTGACCTGTGTGTCCATGATTTGATCAATGGATGCTTGTTCCATGTAGTCAGGGTTGAGCTCTGTTTGTGTCAGTTATTCTGCGATCTCATAAGTGTCCAATAATGGTGGAAAATATGGTTGAAGGAGGTCCACATTGAATACTGGATGCAGACCAAGGAAGGGTGGAGTGTTGATCTCAAAAAAATTGCTACCCATAACCTTGGTGATAGTGTAAGGACCATAACGAAGTGGGTGAAGCTTCTGATGGGGCCCGGTGAGACGCTCCTTCTGTAGATGTAACCAAACTTTGTCGCCAACCTGAAACTAGTGTGGTACCCTGTGTTGATCATGGTGTTGCTTGTAATTAACATTGGATTTCTGCAAAATCTTCTGGACCTGTTGGCGGATGTGTTGAATCCGCTCAATGAATCTAGTGGCTTTGTCGATTGCAGACTAAACAGAGGAAGAGTCTGTCTGTGCGGTGGAAAGAGGGAGTGCAACATCAATGGGTCCCAAGGGTTGGAATTCTAGACCCACCTGAAATGGGATATGGTCAGTGGAACTATGAAGAGCCATGTTGTAATTATGTTGGACATAGGGGAGACTCTCATCCCAAGTACGTGGATGCTTAGAATTGTACATCCGTAGGATGTGCACAATCATCTGATTGACGACCTCTGTTTGGCCATCGGTTTGGGGTGGAAAGCAGTGGATTTTGTGAGCTTGGTGTTCAACAGAGACCAAAGACTCAACCAAAAGGTGCTAAGGAACATGTTGTCTCGGTCAGAGATGATGGTCTGTGGTATCCCAAAGCGGACCCACACTTGTTCGAAGAAGATCTTGGAAGTATTTGCCACTGTGAAATTATTCTTACAGGCTGTGAGGATGGACATCTTCAAAAACCGATCATCGACCACAAACACGCAATCATTTCCTTGCTCGGTGGACGACAAGCCAGACATGTAATCCATTGAGATGGATTCCCACGGCTTCTCGAGAATCGAAAGAGAGGTATGTAAGCCTTTCTTCTTGATGGTTGGCTTGGCAATGACACATGCAATGCAAGATCTAATATACTTGCTGACGTCTTGTTGAATTTTTGGCCAATAAAAATGTTTCTAAAGAACGACCACAGTTTTCTCTATGCCAAAATGTCCTGCCACCCGACTGTAGTGGGATTCCCAAATCAACTTTGCATGCTCGCTTGTAGGAACATAGAGATGGCCCAGGTGACATAAGAGTCCATATTGAATGTGAAAATCAGTGACAATTGCACATGTACCCAAGAGATCATATGTGGTGGCGAAGTCTGAATCTTGATGATAAAGTTGGGGCCACTCAGACGCTTCATGTCCGCATGAATGGAGCACAGTGGTGGGTGTAGCCACAGGGGGCCAACTGAGGCAGTCAACGACATGATTGGAGATATATGTCTTATACTTGATGTTGAGATGAAATTGGTGCAGGTAGGTGGACCACTTCTGATGGCGGTCGTTCTGCAATTTTCCATGTGTCTATATGAACTGCAAAGGATTGTGATCAATGTGTATGATCGTCTCTTTCCTCAGAATGTAATGTTTCCATTGACAAAAGGCTTGTACAATGGAATACATTTCCTTGTCATAGGTGGGGTATTTCCAGATAGTATCAGAGAGTGCCTCACTATGGTATGCCATCAGATGCCTGTGTCAAGTGAGAACTGTGCCCACAGTATGGGTAGATGCATCAATCTCAATCTCGAATGGTTGCTACAAATCGGGCAAGGAGAGTATCGGAGTTGAGAACAAGTGATGCTTCAGATAATCGAATGCTCATTTCTTCTTCTTTCCCCACATGAACTTGGCCCTATCACTGCCCTTGGTCACCTGGCTGAGGGCCCATGCAATATGGGAGAATCCCAACATGAACCATTGGTAGAAGTTGGCTAGCCCCATAAAGCTCCGAAGCTCGATTAGTGTGGTCGGGGTTGGCCAGTCACAGATTACTTGGATCTTAGTTGGATCAACATGTACCCCATGATCATCAACAATGTAGCCCAAGTATTGGACTCTGTTCATGCCAAAAGAACATTTTTCCAAGTTGGCATACAACTTGTGTTGTCGCAGAGTGCTCAAAACCTGTTGAATATGTTGCATGTGCTCTTCCCACATTCTGTTGAAGATGAGGATGTCATCCAAATATACCACCACAAAGGAGTTAGTGAAGGGTCTCAATACATCATCCATCAACCTCATGAAAGTGGTTGGTTCATTTGTTAAGCCAAAGGGCATCACTAGCCATTCGTAGAGACCTTCCTTAGACTTGAAGGTTGTCTTCCATACATCAGTTGGTTCAATGGGAACCTGGTGGTAGCCAAACTTTAGGTCAATATTGCTAAAGAAATTTTCCCCCTTGAGTTGGTCAAGAAGGTCATCAATCCTAGGAATGGGGTAGTAGTTCCTTACTGTGATTTTGTTTAAGGCTCTATAATCAATGCAGAGTCACCAAGTCCCGTACTTCTTCTACACCAATACAATCGGGCTTCCGCAAGGGGAGGATTTGGGTCTGATGTGCCCCTTTTGAAGAAGCTCTTGGAGTTGATGCCTGATTTCGTCATTCTCCATCAGCAATCGCCGATAGACTGGTCCATTAGGTAGAGGTGCATCGGGGGTCAGATCAATTGGATGCTTGACTTGGCAATGTGTCAGTACCCCTGTAGGTGAGGAGAATATGTCTTTGTATTCTTCCACGATCAAGTCCACTTTCTTCTGCTACAAAAAGAGGCACTGTGTAGAGGCCACGGATGTGGCGACGACCTTCTACTTATTATGAGCACAGATCAAAAAGAAGATGAACTTCTCGGTCTGTGAAATGACCTTACTGCATTGCTTATAAGAGATTAAAGAAATAACAGTAGGCGGTGTTACCTCTAGTATCCTTTACAATTGTCTACCCAAAGTAATAATAACACTACGGGGTATAAACTCATATACAACATGACTTCCACAAATATGGTTGTCCTAAAATAACATCACAAACTTCAAGGGGAGCAATATCACACAGTACCTCATCTTTGAAAGGCTTGATGTCATAGGGTAGATGACACTATTGGCTGACATGAAGATCTCTTCCTTAGCGAAGCTAGCCGATAGTGTAGGGCTGTGGGTGCGGTGTCATTGGCAGGTCCAACCACTTGACGACCTCTGTTGAAATCAAGTTCTTTTGACTACCACTATCGAAAATTAAATGAATCGGACCCCCCTTGACCCACATCTGCGAGTGAAAGAGGTGTTCCCCTTCCTTTGGTTCTTATGTTTCACTCGGTCGAACTTTTGTGGTAGCGACAGTGGCATTGGGTTCAACATCGATAATCCGCTTCCCTCCTTCAGGATTTGACCCGGAATCAGAATCAACCTTTGACTTGGAAGCCTTCAGCTCGGCCTCGAGGGGCTTCTTGGACCGACATTCTTCGATGTTGTGCCAAGGAATTTTATGGTACTCACACCATTTTCCCGTGTCTTTCTTCATCTTCTCATTGCCCTTCTTGTGTTACGACTTGGACTGGTTGTCCTGAGGGCGACCATCTCAACTTGGTCCCTTGCTGTGTGGGTTGGGGATTCCTTTTCCCTGCTTTGGCTGTGAGGGGTTTGCAAATCCAAACTCTCGTTGTTTCTGCTCAATCTTGACAGCGTATCTATAAGCCGTGCCCAAAGAGGTGATGTCCAGGATCTCCATTTATTTCTGAATGTATCTATGCAAACAACTACGGTATTTGAGCACCAGATGACGCTCATAGTCTTTGATACCCAATTTGGTGCGTAGGGTATGAAAAATATTGGTGAAATCTGGTACTGTATGGTCCCTTTCTTGACGTAGGATGGTCCATCTATTGTATTGGTCCTTGTAGCTTCCAACAAGGTAGTATTGTTCTTTAATGACGTCCCAAAAGGAATCCCATGTAGGGGCCACCACAAATATTGTAGATTCCTCCATGGCCCTTTGCTCAAAGTAAGTATCCCACCAGTCTTTAACATGGGGAACAACCTTGAGGAGTGAAAAAGTGATCTTTTCCCTATTGGAAAAATTGTGGACTGAAAAATATCCTTCGAGCAGATTCAACCATTTATCTACAACATCTGCATCTATCAGTCCTTCAAATAATGGAATATCAAAATTTACCTGTACCTTGAAGGGGGTTGCATGGCCGCTTGATGAAGATGCTTCTCTTGTGGGTAGTCATCAAAGGATCTGCGTGAAGTTGTCCATCATTTCGTTCCTTTGTCATGTGAGGGATTCCTCGACCAACATTTTAATAGGATCTCCTGCTCCATCATCTTTATTTTCGTCTCCCATGGGTTGTTGTCGGGCTTGGCGTGACCGATATGGTAATGGATCGATTGGTTCGAGTCCCAACTTCTTGTACCCAGATCTTGTTTGGGACATGCACGAAGAAAAATAAATGAAGAGCAGACCGGTCTGATACCACTGATCCAAATTTAGGAGCGGAACGAACTGATTAACAGACTGAATACAATAAACACAAAGATACGAAGAATAACACAAATATCTAGTGAACAATGTCTTCTATTAAATAATGAAATAGGCTGAAACTGTAAAACTGCAGAACTAAAACTTGCTCGAACGGTGGTAGTTATCTCTGAGAAGAGATGTGGCTGCTATGTGCATTCATCTAAGCAGAATGGATTACAATGAGGCTCCATAGGCCTTTTTTATATTACTCATAAATTACAAAGCCCTAAACATCCAAAAACCTAACCCTAGAAGGTGAAACGCCAAAAGTCATGTGGGTCCTATAGGTAAGTTGGTGTAATTTGGTACCTCAACTTCCTCGGCCCTTAATTTTTGTATACGATCTCTGTTTTAGGCACATAATAGCCCGTTGGAAAGGTATTTCAAAGAACTACACATTTCATCATCAAACTCTGACTATGTCTACAGTTTGGCTGTGGCGAGCCAAAAAAACAACGTTTAGGGCCCAAAATGGCCTCGGAAGTACATCAAGATGCGTTGACATGAAAACATACATAATAAGCCATTTGGATTAGGCAAGAGGCCATCCGTATCCACTTGGAGGATGTGTGGGGCTTCTGACAGCCCCAGAAGTGTAGAACCCACAATTACAAAGCAATACATAAGAACGTGTTGAACAAAAACGAACACAAGGAGCGAGTTGGAATAGGTGGGTGGCCACCAATATCCACCTGGAACAATATATATANATGGACATCATAAACCTTTAACCCTAAAAGTTTCCATGCACATGAGCACCATTGAAGAGAACTATGATAATCAAAGGAATTTTCCCTTTAACAAAAGTAAAGTTGACCTTTTCTTAAAGGATTTAAATAGTAAATTAAATCTCCTAACTTATAATGACAACATTGAAGAACTCTATCATAATTTTACAACTACCCTTTCCACTTATATTAACAAGTTCTCTTTTGAGGTGTCCTATAAAAAGAATAATAGAACGACCAACCCTGGTATGATAAATAATGTAAAATTGCTAGGAAATCCATTAGGGATGCTTCTAATGATTCATCAAAACTCGATAAGATCAATACCTACAAAGCCCTAATTAAAAGGAGAAAAATGTACTATATTAATAAAGGCAAGAACAACTTTCACAACTATATAATATGGATCCTAAGAAGTTCTGGAGCCAAATTCTAAACTGCAATACTAAAGAAAATAATAGAATTCCCTTAAGGGACTGGAATTCCTACCTTAAAAGTATTTACGAGTTCCCTAATGCCATGGACACCATTCCTATTGTCCCTACTAAGGAATAATTTTTTTCTTTAGATGACATAGAGTTCAGGGTTAAGCGACTTGCAAATGGGAAAGCTAAGGACATTGAAGGCTACCAAGTTGAAATTTTTAAAATCGGAGGGCCTACCCTTATCCCTCATATACACAAGCTCTTCAATTTAGTAGTCAAGCAAGGCTTCCCTAAACCCTGGACGCAAAGCCTCATTGTTCCTATTTTTAAAAATGGGGATAGAAACATTCCCTCTAATTATAGGATCATTATGATTAGCCTGATTTTAGCCAAGCTTGATGGAATTATTTTGGAAAAGAAGATTAGGCTTTGGATAGAAAGTCACGGTAAAAGAGCTAAAGGCCAAGCCAGGTTAAGGAGATATCATTCAAATGTGGACCATCTTGTTACCTTTAGGATCATTGTAGAGGAGTTCCGCAATACTAAAACCAATATTTTTTGTTGTTTTGTTGACTTTAGAAAATCTTTTAACATGGTTCCTAGGAAAAACATTTGGAATAGGTTGGAAGAGATCAAAGTTCCTCTCGAGTTGAGGGTTGTTGCAATAAGGATGTATGAGAACATTATTGCTAAGTTTAAAAACACTGAGGGTTGGTCAAAAGAGATTAACTGCAATATTGGATTCAAACAAGGTTGTCCCTTGTCCCCTACCTTTTTTGGCATATACATTGACAAATTAGAAGATTGCTTGGAAAAAGCAGGTTGTGTTGGCCCTACTCTCACTGGTATAGTCATCAATCTTATTCTTTATGCCAATGATATCATTCTTATGGAAAGGAGTCCCCGTGATCTTGAAAACCAACTAATAATCCTCAAGGAATTTTGCTCCAATATGTGTGATTGTTAATACTGATAAGACTAAGGTCATGATTATTAAATCCAATAAGATCACTTATGATACCTTCGTATATGACAACAACATCTTGGAGGAAGTGAATTCATACAAATATCTTGGAATTGATATTCACCACAAGCTCAATTGGAATTATAACATTGAGAAAAGGATTATTGGGGGATGGAAAGTTTATTATGGGCTTGAAAACAAATGTAAATCAACTAATATTTGGAGTTGGGATAAGAAGAAACTCCTCTTTGAGACTCTTGTTACACCTGTTATTCTTTATGGATGTGAAGTTCGGGGCTGTAGTATCTCTCGTGAATCCTGGAGAAAGATAGAGAAAATACAAAAGAATTTTATAACCTATAATCTCAAAATTAAAGGAAATACGCCCTATCCCATCTGTAATGCCCATATATTTCTAAACATCATTAAGTTTCCTAAACATTTTATGGAAGTAAACTGAAACAAAACTTCATAGCATGATATTGACTCTTATAACAACAACTTCAGTAACTTAGATTTATCAATAAATACTAAATTCATGGCAGAATGAAATAAATACATAACTGAACAAGTACCTGGATATGATGCTAATTTCTGTTGCTTCTTTGCCTTGCTGCTGCCTTTCTGATCCCTGCTACACAGATCAACCCTGCCACAAACTGGAAAATAACTGCCCAAAACTACTGTCCTCCCTGCCAACTAGGAAAACTACCTAGCTCCAGGATATCTATGGATATCCTGGCCCTCCGTGCCCAAAACCTCCAGCAACTCGGTGCCTCCCCGGATAAAATCTCAACCATGAACTCTGCTCCTTGCTCACAGCAAGCCAACAGTCCACAAAATACAATAGTGCACAGAAAATCGCTGCTCACAACAAAACACAACCGTCCAGAGGCTCTCTGCTCACGACAAAACATAACCGTCCAGAGACTCTATGCTCACGGCAAAACAAAATAGTCCACGCCGATACAACCGGCTCAACAATTCCAGTCCGCAGCATCCATTCCCCCTCCCGACCGAATGGTGCGCACATCCCCCTCTTCCCGTCCCTTATTCCTCCCTGCCGACTCACGCATTTACTTCACAACCACCCCCGTCCTCCGTCCTTCGTCCCTTCATTAATATTTTTATCATCTCGGGATTTCTGGGCTTCTCGCCCT
>ML776745.1:1358134-1388461 GCA_009831015.1 Picea engelmannii | reverse complement strand
GGTTGAGGAAAAGAAGGTGTTGCTGGAAAAGGTTGACACTTTGAAGAATGTTGCAGATTCATTGACAAAGTCTGTGAGAACAGAAAAGTTCTCTTGGTGTAGAGTAACAATGGGCATTACTACCCTGGATTGTTGACTATATAATCCCCTAGACCCCTGGATGCAAAGAAAACAACAAGTGGGAGAATGTTGGGTATGTGTTATATTCTTTGCATGTGTGTGTGTGGGCGCGCCAGATTTGACAAATGCATCCGACGATCCCTCTATTAGTGATCTATGTATCGTGTGCGCCGGGCGCTTTCCTAGGGTGGTCCCAGGGGGGGGGCAGGTATGCCTCCCCCTAGTTATGCGCAACACCTCGAATTTTTTTTTTTGGGTAGTTTTTTCTATTTTTAACAGATTTTGCTATTTTTAGCGGTTTTCCAAATTAATCCTGGATTAAGGGATTAAGGTTTTGGTATCTACGGATTACCTAAAAACATTGTATATATTGTATGGTTAATGGTGAAATTCGATATAATGAATATAAGAAATGTTTTCACGGTTGAGGGTTTCCAGTATAAAATCTCTGTGTACTTTGTGTATGAGCCATTGACTAAATTTTGTTTTGCTTAAGAATCTATATGCATTGCTTTACTTCACATATTTAGAACTTACAATTATGCCATGGAGTATATGGCACCGTACTCTGTTGGACAATTCCATATGCTTTACAGTACTTGACGAATGCACATGATGTATACTCCCCCCCTTGATCTGATCAGAGGATGTGGATGTATTTTCCTGTTTTCTTCTAAACCATATTTTAAAACTCTTTAAAGTATTCAAATACATCACCTTTCTTTCTCAAAAAATAAACCCATGTATATTTTTTGAAATCATCAATAAATATCAAGAAATGGTATACACACATATGTATGCACAAGTTCAAGAATATCTCTTTTTTATTTTATTAGTATGATTAGGGAATTCTTCCCTATGCATCTTCCCTAATGCAAATCCTTCACATGTAGAATATTCATTCTTAAGCAATGTAAGTCCTTCCACCATTCCTTGTTTTTGAAGTAGTAACAAATCTTGATAGTTAAGGTGGCCATACCTTTGGTACCATAAATTTTTTGTTGTCATGGTTGTGGATGCCAACACTTGATGAATTTTGTTCTTCACATCAAGCTTGTATAAACCTCCAACTTTGATTCCCATTGAAAAAATATTGTAATGATCCTGCATATATTTTACCACACAATGTGACTTTAAAAATTCTACCTTCAAATCTTGATCTGTTATGGTAGAAACTGAGATTATTTTTTTCTTTATACCAGGCACATACATCACATTTTGAATTTGTTTAACACAACCATTTGGTAATGTCATAGATACATCACCATATCCTTTAATTTGATGTGAACGATGATCCCCAAGATATATATTATCACCATTATTTGTTTCATGATAATTTTCAGTGCTTGTTACAAGACATATGTATGGAGGCACCTGAATCACCAAACCATGCATTTGAGTCACCTTTTTTAGTGGACAAGGCAACATATAAAATAAATAATCTGATATTTTTGAAGTCATCATTCATTGTTTCTCCTCCATCTACAAAATGACCATTATGCATTTTGTTTCTATGTTTGAATTCATGATATTTTCTTCTAAAGCAATCTCTAAAATAATGTCCAAACTTGCCATAGTAAGAACATGCATCATTCCTTTTAACATTAGCATCAAACTTTGGAGGTGTCATACATTGTTGTGGATTTAAATATGGTGGCTTTCCGTATGGTGGATTTCCATATGATGGCTTATTTTCCTTATTTCTTTCCCATGACTTTCCTATGGAAGACAATTTCCCTTTCGCCATCAATGCTAGATCAAAACTTTGAGAAATTTGACTAAGGTTATTTCTCCTTTCTTCTTCCTGCATAAGTATACCTTTCAACTCTTCAAAAATAGGATCCTTCTCCCTTACTGCAAGACCTGTGATAAACATTTGGTACTCTTCTAGCATACCATTTAAAGTTATAGTGACTAATCAGTGCTAGATATTTTTTCACCTATGTTACCAAGTTTATCTTTAATATATTTGATTCTTGAAATGAAGTCATTGATACTTTCATTCTCCTCCATCCTAATAGAAAGAAACTTACTCTTCAAATACATGATTCAATTTGTGTTCTTCAACTCATACAAATCTTTGAGTGTTGTCCATATCGCATTGGATGTAGTGCAGTCTCTGATATGAGATATGATATTGTATTTTACATACATTTTTAGCATGAATTTTTCCTTAGTCTCTCGTTTCTCCCAGTCTTGCATTGATGCAGTTGTAGCTCCTGCGATGACATCTGGCTTAGCTTCATCACCACATGCTATTTCCAAAATATTATACCCTTCCATTAATGTTTGCATTTTTATTTTCTAATTTATCTAATTTGTGCCATATTACTTGGTTGCCTCGTTTTAATAGGATTCCACCAAAGGGTTAGCCATAATTATTTTCACAACTTCAAATCTATCAACAAACTTATCATGAACAAAAAAAATACCTTCCTTGCTGGATGCTGCAATATTTCCTCCATGGAAGACTTCTTTATTATAGTCTATGCTCCACATCCATAGTAGTGACTTATCACAGATCTATGGTTGCACACTTCTCTGGAAACAACCTTTTTCACACCGCTCTACGTAGAATCCTTGATCCAGATTTATGAGCGGAACGAAATGAATAACAACCTGAATACAATAACACAGAGATACAGAGAACAACAACATATATCCAGTGAACAATAACTTCTATTGAATAAATAAAATAGGTTGAAACTGTAAAACTGCAGAACTGAAAACAACTTGCTCGAATGGTGTTAGCTATCTCTGAGAAGAGATGTGGCTTCTATGCGCATCCGTCTGAGAAGAATGATTACAATGAGGCTCTAGAGGCCTTTTTAACATTACTCATGAATGCCAAAACCCTAGAAATCCAAAAAACTAACCCTAGGAGATGAAACACCAAAAGTTATCTGGGCTCCGATGGGTAAGTTGGTACCTCAACTTCCTGGGGTCGTAAATTTTGCATACGATCTCCGTTTTAAGCGTGTGATATCCCGTTGGAAAGGTATTTTAGAGAAATACACATTATCCCATCAAACTCAAACTTAGTGTACAGTTTGACTGTGGAAAGCCAAAAAAACATTGTTTAGGGCCCCAAAATGACCCTGGATGTAAAGAAAGACGCACTGACATGAAAAATTCCAAAATAAGCCAGTTGGAATAGGTGGTCAGCCACTAATATTCACCTGGATGTTGTTTAGGGCTTTAGGATATCCTCAGAAGTGCAGAACCCACAATTACAAAGAAATTTCATCATTACAGAGAAATGTGTTGAACTACAAATTATCAAGAGGAGCCAGTTGGAATAGGTGGGTGGCCACCAATATCCACCTGGATTAGTCCTCCCCCCTTAGGAAGAAATGGTCTCCATTGCGTTGAGTGCCCCCATCAGGTGAGGAATTTTTTCCTAAATTTGGATACGGGTGAGACACTTGCCTTGGTGCAGGAGTTGCCCTGCCTTGACAACCCGATAAATTTGTATCCTCTACTGGCGAGTGCCCTTGACCTATGTTTCCACTATTTGATTAGTGGATGCCTATTCAATGCAGTCATGGTTGAGCTTTGTTTGTGTCAATTGTTCTGCGATCTCCGAGGTGTACAATAATGGTGGAAAATATGGTCTGAGGAGGTCTACATTGAACATTGGGTGCAAGCCAAGGAAGGGGGGAGTGTTGAGCTCAAAATAATTGTCACCCACAACCTCGGTGATAGTATAAGGCCCATAGCGAAGTGGACAAAGCTTTTGATGGGGCCCTGTAAAGTTTTCTTTCTACAAATGTAACCAAACCTTGTCTCCCACCTGAAAATTGTGCGGTACCTGATGTTGATCATGGCGTTGCTTGTACTTAGAATTGGATTTCTGCAAAATCTCATGGACCTATTGGTGGATGTGTTGAATCCGCTCAATGAGTCTAGTGGATTTTTCGGCCTTAGACTGAACATGAGAATATTTTGTCTGTGTGGTTGCAAGATGTAGTGCAACATCAATGGGACCCAAGGGTTGGAATCCGAGCTCCACCTAAAATGGGCTATGGCCGATGGAGCTATGGAGAGCCCTGTTGTAGTTGTGATGAACATAGGGAATACTCTCATCCCATGTACGCATATGCTTAGAGTTATACATGCGCAAGATGTGCACAATCATCCTATTGACGACCTTTTTTTGGCCATCGGTTTGAGGGTGGAAGGTAGTGGATTTAGTGAGCTTGGTGTCCAACAATGACCAGAGAGTCGACCAAAATGTGTTGAGGAACCTGTTGTCCCGATCGGAGATGATGGTATTTGGTATCCCAAAATGGACCCACACTTGTTCGAAGAAGATATTGGCAGTATCTGCCACTGTGATTCTCTTCTTGCAGGTTGTGAGAATGTCCATCTTCGAAAATCGATCAACCACCACAAATACACAATCATTGCCTTCTTTGGTGGACGGAAGGCCAGACATGTAATCCATTAAGATGGATTCCCAAGGCGTCTCGAGAGTAGGAAGAGGGGTATATAAGCCTTGCTTCTTGATGGTTGACTTGGAAATGGAACAATAAGTGCAAGATATGATATACTTGCTGATGCCCTGTCGAAGTTTTGGCCAATAAAAATGTTATTGTAGAACGACCACAGTTTTATCCACTCAAAAATGTCTTTCCATTCGACTGTAGTGAGCCTTTGAAATCAGCTTTGAAAATCTCTTGTAGGAACACAAAGGTGGCCCAGATGGCATAACATTCCATCCCGAATGTGAAAATCGGTGACATTCGCGCCTATACACAAGAGATGATAGGTGGTGGCGAAGTCAGGATATTGTTGTTAAAGTTGGGGCCACTTAGATGCCTCATGCCCACAGGAATGAAGCATGGTGGTGAGTGAAGCCACATGAGGTCGACTGAGGAAGTCAATGACACGATTTGTGATCCCTTTCTTATACGCGATGTTGATATGGAACTGCTGCAGGTATGTGGACCACTTTTGATGGTGGTCGTTTTGCAACATCCCCTATGTCCATATGAACTACAGAGGCTTGTGATCAATGTGGATGATTTTCTCCTTTCTCAGAATGTAATGTTTCCATTGACGACAGACTTGCAAAATGGAATACATTTCCTTTTCATAGGTGGGGTATTTCTGGACAGTATCTGAGAGTGTCTCACTATGGTATGCTACTGGACTGTGCTAAGTGAGAAATGCACCTACAACATAGTAGGATGCATCAATATCAATATCTAACTAACACTTGTTGCATATTGGGTAAGGAGAGTACTGGAGCTGAGCACAGGTGATGTTTTAGATCATCAAATGCTCATTGTTGTGCCTTCCCCCATGCGAACGTTTCCCTACTACCGCCCTTTGTTACTTGGCTGAGGGCCCATGCAATATGGGAGAATCCCAAAATGAATCGTCGGTAGAAGTTGGCAAGTCCCAAGAAGCTTCGAATCTCGGTTAGTGTGGTTGGGGTTGGCCAGTTACGAATGACTTGGATCTTAGTTGGATCCACATGTACCCCATGCTCGTCAACAATGTAGCCCAAGTATTGGACCCTGTTCATGCCAAAGGAGATTTTTTCCAAGTTGGCATATATCTTGTGTTGCCACAGAGTGCCCAAAACCTGTTGAATATGTTGCATGTGCTCCTCCCAAGTTCTGCTGAAGATGAGGATGCCATCCAGATATACCACCACAAAAGAGTTGGTGAAGGGTCTCAATACATCATCCATCAACCTCATGAAAGTGGTTGGTGCATTTGTTAAGCCAAAGGGCATGACCAACCATTCGAATAGACCTTCTTTAGATTTGAAAGTTGTCTTTCATACATCTGTCGGTTTGATGGGAACCTGGTGGTAGCCAGACTTTAGGTCAATCTTGTTGAAGAAATTTTCCCCCTTGATTTGGTCAAGAAGGTCATCAATTCAGAGAATTGGGTACCAGTTCCTAACTATGATTTTGTTTAATGCTTTGTAATCAATGCATAGTTGGAAGGTCTCGTATTTCTTCTGCACTAGTACAATCGGGCTTCCGAAAGGGAGGAGATGGGTCTAATGTGCCCCTTTTGAAGAAACTCTTGGATCTGACGTTTGATTTCGTCATTTTCCATCAGTGAGCAAATATAGAATCATCCATTAGGTAGAGGTGTATCGAGGGTTATTAGATCAATTGGATGATTGACTTGGAAGTGTCTTGGTACCCCAGTGGGTGCGGAGAAGATGTCTTTGCACTCTTCCACGATCTTGTCCACTTGCTTTTGCTACAAAGAGAGTCTCTTTGTAGAGGTCATGGATGTGGTGATGACCTTCTGCTTACTGTGAGCACATATCACAAAGAATATGAACTTCCTAGTCTGTGAGATGACCTTACTACAATTCTTAGTAGAGATTAAAGAAATAGTGGTAGGCAGTGCTACCTCCGGTATCCTATACAATTGTCTACCCAAAGTAATAATAACACTGCAGGGTCTAGACTCATACACAACATGTCACTTCCACAAATATGGTTGTCCTAAAATAACATCGCAAACTTCAAGGGGATCAATATCACACAATACCTCATCTTTGAAGGGCTATATTTCGTAGGGAAGATGACATTCTTGGCTTATGCGAAGATCTCTTCCTTGGCGAAGCCAACTGATGGTGTAGGGTTGCATGTTCAGTGTCATAGGTAGGTCCAACTGCTTGACGACCTATGCTGAGATCAAGTTCTTCTAACTACCACTATTGACAATGAAATGAAGCGGATCCCCCTTTACCCACATATGTGAGTGAAAGAGGCATTTCCCTTTCTCTGGATCTTTTGGTTCGCTTGGATGGACTTTGGTGGTAATGACAGTGGCATTGGGTTTGACATCGAGAATTTTCTTCCCTCCTTCTGGATTTGATTCAGAGTTAGAATCTACCTTTGACTTGAAATCTTTCATCTCGATCACCAGTGATTGCTTGGAGCGACATTCTTCGATGTTGTGCCAAGGGATTTTATGGCATTCACACCACTTTCCTGTGTCCTTCTTTGACTTCTCATTATACTTCTTGTGTTACGGGTTGGACTAGTTTTCCCGAGAGTGGCTATATTTGCTTTGTTCCTTGTTTTGTGGGTTGGGGTCGTGTTTTCCTTGCTTTAGTTGTGAGGAGTTTGAAGATCCAAAATCTCACCTCTTCTGCTTAAATTTCTTCTCGATCTTGACAACATATCTATAAGCCGCACCTAATGATGAGATTTCCAGAAAATCCATTTCTATTTGAATTTATCTATGAAGACAACTGCGGTATTTGAGAACCAGATGTCGTTCAGATTCTTTGATACCCAATTTGGTGCGCAGGGTATGGAAAATATTGGTGAAATCTTGTATTGTCTGGTTCCTTTCCTGACGCAGCATGGTCCATCTTGTCTACTGGTCCTTGTAGCTTCCAACAGGGTAGTACTATTCTTTAATGGCATCCCTGAAGGAATCCCATGTGGTCCTTTTCTCAGAGTAAGTATCCCACGAGTCCTTAACATGGGGGATGACCTTGAGGAGTGAAAAAGTAATCTTTTCCCCGTCGAAAAAATTGTGGACTGAAAAATACCCTTCGAGCAGATTCAACCATTTATCTACAACATTCGCATATATCAGTCCTTCAAATAATGGAATATCAAAATTTTCTCTTACCTTGAATGGGGTTGCATGGCTTCTTGATGAAGATGTGTCTCTTGTGGGCAGCTGCCGAAGGATCTGTGCAAAGTTATTCATCATTTCGTTCCTTTGTCGCGCAAGGGCTTCCTCGAGCAACATTTTAAAAGGATATCCTACTCCATTATATTTCGTCTCGTCCCCAATGAGTTGTTTTCAGGCTCGACGTGACCGATATTGCAAAAGATCGACTGGTTCTAGTCCCAACTTCTTGTACCCAGATCTTGTTGGGGACATGCACAAAGAAAAATAAATGAAGAACATACCACTTTGATACCACTGTTCTAGATTTATGAGAGGAACAAAATGAATAATAGAGTGAATACAATAACACAAAGATATGGAGAAAAACAACATATATCCAATGAACAATAACTTTTATTGAATAAATAAAATACGTTGAAACTATAAAACTACAGAACTGGAAACAACTTGCTCAAATCATGATAGTTATCTTTGAGAAGAGATGTGGATGCTATGCGCATCTGTCTAAGAAGAATGATTACAATGAGGCTCCAAAGGCATTTTTAACATTACTCATTAATGCCAAAACCCTAGACATCCAAAATCCTAACTCTAGGAGATGAAATGCCAAGAGTTATGTGGGCCCCGATGACTAAGTTGGTACCTCAAATTCCCAGGGTCGTAACTTTTGCATACAATCTTCGTTTTAGGCGTGTGATAGCCCGTTGGAAATGTATTTTTATAAATGTACATTATGCCGTCAAACTTTGACTCCGTCTACAGTTTGACTGTGGAAATCCAAAAAAGCACTGTTAAGGGCCCCAAAATGGCCCTGGAAGTACATAAAGATGTATTGACATGGAAACTTCCAAAATAAGACAATTGGAATAGGTGGGTGGCCACCAATATCCAATGGGATGCTATGTAGATCTTCAGGATAGTCCGAGAAGTGTAGAACCCACAATTACAAAGAAATGTCATCATTACAGAGAAACGTGTTGAACTACAAACTGTCAAGAAGAGATAATATAATATATGGGTGACCACCAATACCCACCTGGATCAATCCTTTGCAATTCAACATCTCCCTTATACAAAACCATTTCAAATAACTTCCATACAAATTCAAAACCATTAAACAAAACTCTCATTTCACTCTACTTAAACCATCGCAGAATAATGGAAAATAAATATACCTCTCTTCTTTAATTGTCTTTTTTATTTGTTGATATGGTGACGCCTTTCTCTTCCAGCATCAACATAGTATCTTCAAAAATTCACCCAATGCATCCACATATAAAATTGGTATGGTCATCTCACACCCCACACAATAAACTCTCCTACTTTGAAGCTGTGTGTGGATCCGCATAGTTTGTGGCCAGCCCAGGTCAAAAAGCAATTGAGAGAGCTCCTATAGACAATGATCAACTCTCTCCCAATGGATACAAGAAACATACAACAAATAACGATGGCTACAAGTAGTAGACACCAAATAACAATGTCTGAAGTAACTCTTGGAGTGCTCGTAAAGGGCATTTTCTCTCCACCACTTTGATTCAATGTCTCCACTTCTATTCACTACTCAACAAGTCATGGAAACTATGGATTACATCTTATCCCCTCTGAAATTCAACCAATGCCTCGATGACAATGCTCCACGCTGGGAATATAATACTCCATGGTGGGTGATCTCTTAGAAGAAGTGATCTTTGACATAAGATCTGCGGTCATTCCAGAAGATAATCGACATGGAGCCACACTCTTGACCAATGAAAAATACAAGCCGTGAATTACATATACCTTACTCAGTCTTTTAACTTTACCGACTGTAAATCTCTCCATGCCTCTCACCAACACTCTAATAGAAAATGAAAAGACAACGTATGGGAAATATGAGATGCAACTCTCACGTGAGACACAAATCATACTAGAGACTTCCAACAGCTCACTTCACATTCATTACACCAACATCAAATACATTTATAGGAATACAACGCAGTTTAGTAGTTTGAACAGATTCCTAAGAAATAGGATCTGAGAAATAATCCTAACGAGAGTATAACAGTGCATAACAAACTCTAACAATAATCATTTCTAGAGTTTCTAGAATTCTCCATTATTATGCTGACATATGATATATTGTAGACACAAAGGGTGAAGATCAACTACATAGAATGAAAATCAATGCAAAAATCATTTCACCCATGCATTGAAAAAAAACAATATTAAAAAGTAATTCAATACATGTTATTCCCATGATCTACCAATTCATATGTTTAAATTTATGGTTATCCCTATATTTTTTTATTTTTATGTGTTTAATTTGTTATTTATATATTTTTCATATTTGTTGTTGTATTTAGAAATGTTAAGTGTTTTTTTTTTGGTTTGATTTGTTATTTAAATATTTTTCATATTTGTTTGTTTTATTTAGAAATGTTAAGTGGATTTTTTTTTCGAAGAAATTTTCCCCAAAGAAGACCTCCTAATATTTCTCATTTCGAGGTTGGTCGAGGTACAAGGATGATAAAAAACATGGTACTAAGCCATTGCAACATGTCACTTGCGAGAATTAAAGTGGGGAGCATCATAATTCCTCCCCAAAAAAGATCATAATAAGTAAACAAACCAATATAAAATCATTTTGATCTAAAACATTTTCCATCAATTATTTTTTAATCCTTCTAAATGTTTTTGAAATTAAAAATAATCTATACTAATTATAACTATATTCAACCATACTTAATATATCAGGGAAAACAAGAGTACATCACCACCACCTTGATCTCTTGCCTTGCACCACCTTTCCACCCCTTTTTCAAAATTATTCTCACAATATGGTTTGATCCAATATCAACGCTAGGTCCTCAACTAATCTACTCCAAATCCCTCACACAAATCTGCACCAGATGCCGACGTCAATCTTATCACAAGTAATTGTCACTGAAGATAAGTTATGTGATTGTCTTTGTCACTATCATTGATACATCATCATCATCAAACTAGGTCCATATACTATCACTGTCACTGTCACTATTTCTGTCACTATCATTGATACATCAAAACTAGGTCCACATAAATATCCTAGGTCCACTTGGGTCCACATATAAACCCCAACATCACTTCTTAAATTTATTTCGAACACCTGTTTGGGACCAATTTCTGGATTAGTCACAAACCATAACTTCCAACAAGTATAACTCCATACTTGTAATGAATCAAGGTCTGAAAGTTGTACCCAATCTTATTTTATATATTTTGTGAAATTCCTCCAAGTTTTGCTCCTTGATTCGTCAATGAAAAAGAGATATAACGCAAATGGCAGACCTCCCTGAATTTTGGCCTATTCCGGAGAGATAACTTGTACAACATGCCACACACTCAATATTTGATATCTGATTCTGAAACTCACACAAAAAATACTAAGGACTGTACTATTTCCAATGCAAATGGTCTCACAGAATTTGGATCCTCTTTGGAGAAGTTATGATTGTTTTACTAGGAACACATATTTGAGACTAGTTACAGGACTAGTCAAAAACCTTATCTTCCACATAGTGTATCTCCAAAAGTAAAATGACCCAAAAGCTAAAATTCGTACCATGAGTACCTTGATATGTATTCTCAATAGTCTCAAAGTTTCTGTATTTGAATCATTCTATAAAAAAATTACAGTGAAAATTCCAAGATGAATTTTAAAGAACATACCTTAGAACACATCATCATAAGACTTCATCTTCCCTTGGAATTTCTCCCTTCTTCCCTTCATCTTCCATCTGAAATTCGCTACCAAGATTGTGATAAGAGATCACACGATTGAATGATGAAAGTGAGAGGTTCTTAATGTGTATTTGTACCCTTTCAAGCACTTCCTTTACTTAACTTTAGGGTCGACCTATAACTTCTTGTTTGAAACACTTTTTAGGGGCAAATTTTATTTTAATTTTAATTTCTCTTGTAGGGACGACTTGTCCTTGTATACTTAATTTCATCTTTAATTCATTGTACAATTAGGGATGAATTTGGGGACTTTATTCCTTTACTTCTGGGGTTTTGTTACCACACTTTCGGGGCTTCTTTAGGACTTCTTGACCATACATTACATGATCATATTTAAGAGGGCATATCTCCTCAACCATGAGGAACCCCTTGGTGTTCCACCTACCGTTTGAAATGACTTGAAGAGAACTATTAATCCTTGGATGTTTTGCATTCATTTTCAATGTTCTTCATAGTATTTTTCTTCAATCAACTTATGGTTTCATGACCACACCTCTCGGGCTTCCTACCATATTTTTAGGGCTTCTTGACCATACATTGTAACTTCTTTTCTTAACAACTATGGCATCTTGTATGATTCTTCAAAGTGTCCTCACGTGAGATCCATCATTATATCTACGCCATAAGGGGACCACTTTGGAGACTCATTCAAATAAACTCATCACTTCTAGGGGCTTTTGAACCTGCAGTGGGGCTTCTTATAGGGTTGACATCAATGACAACCAATTTTCCAATAGTATTTTTAGTTGCACAACTATTCTCCTAATCTAGAAGCCAAAATGGCCACTTACCATTTGCATGGAAAATATGTTATGTGGTGGGATCAATTGAAGCAAGTTGAGAACATCAATGAGAGTAGGATCACTTGGAAGTAGTTCAAGAAGTATTTTTAGAAAGAGTATATTTGATATCACTACTATGACAAGAAAATGAAAGATTTCTTTGAAATCTAGTTGGGGAGCATGACTATGGGAGAATATAAAACAAGTTCTTAGGATTACTGAAGTATGTGGGATTTATCAAGGATGAGAAGTTGAAAGTATAAAGGTTTTTGAGTTGACTGTCATCATTTTATAAAGAGAATATTCAATATGATGAGCCTAGGAATTTGACAGAAACCATTAGAAAGGATAAGTACATGTATGAGCAAGGAAATGGAAAATAATCTTTGCAAAAGTCTTAGAAGGATAAGAAGAAGGAAAATTATTACTATAGAAGGAAGGAATTCAAACGTCCTTCCAATAGAAGCAAACCTAATAAAAATTAGCAAGATTAGTTGGATAATAATGAATCTAAGAAGGAAGACTCCTTGGGAAAAAGAGAAATACCACCAATCAAGTGTTGGGGATGCAAGGAATAACACGTGTACAAGGATTTCCCTCACAAAGAAGACAAAATGAAGACCATGCATAACATCCAAGAGGCTACTATAGTAGAAGACATGGGAAGAAGTATTCCAAGAATATATGCAAACTTAGAAGATCAACAAGTAGAATACCAATTGATCCATATTGGATCATTATATTGTTTATCATCTATATCGATGCTTTTAGAGTGGAAAAAATTGGAGGAATAAATTTGCAAGGTCATTTTAGTGGTAGGTCCCAATTTGGAAAATTGGGGTCCAAAACCTTTTGGAGCGATTTTGAGGCATTAAATGATGTTTTTTGGGGTTTTGGTGTGTAGACCTTATCCTCACCCCTTTGAAAGTGTTCTACATTCAAAGACCTTTCCAATGGTGCAAACCATTCATCAACTAGAGTTCGTATGCAAAAGTATGTCTCCCACAAGTTGACCTACCATGGTACAAGAGGATGCCACATTATCTCCCATTATTCATGTATATGGGGCTAGCCACATATGTAATTTCAATAATATTGTAGAAGATCCAAAACCCTACCACAATTGAGGGTTGAGGAAGTCAAAAACTACCCCTAGATGGCTATCGGGCTATGTTAAATACTAGGCCACTAGGAGAAGAAGGGGTTCCATTCTTTTTCATTGTATCTTGTTCCATAGTTGAGAAAAACATCTAAGAGTGGTATTCTATGAGCATAATAGAGGAAGAGAGATTATGTATAAGACATATAGGCCATAGGTCAAAGGAAACTCCACAGAGAGTGCTTATTTCTTTGTACTTGAAACATTTCTATACCAGATAAAAGAAAACAAAGAAGCCTCACCTTCTAAATGGATTTTCTCTCATATTGTGTTTCCTAGGTCATATCTTATGTTTATTTGTGGATGGTGTGATTGTATTTTACTGTTCTCTATTTTCTGAATTTGATCTATTTTATGCATAAGCAGAAAAATCAATAACTAAATATTTTGGAAATCTAAAGGAACAATAACCTTAATAATAAAGATTTCAATTATTTATCATATGTGTTGTGACAAATTGTTCCAGTGGAATATCCACAATAGTTTACATATCACCAATCCCATATGATTGAAGTGGAATGTAAGATCGTTAATCAACATGTTGCTATTTTAATTGACTCAGGAGAAATTCATTGCTACATTGATCCTAAATTAGTGGACATATTACATTTAGAGAAAAGTAAGCTCGAAAAATCAAGTTTGGTTCAACTAGCCACTGGATCCAAAAGAAGGATCAATGAAAAATTCAGAGGCTTTCCAATAAATATAAATGGAGTAAATGTAGTTGATGATATGAACCTCATACCATTAGGATCCTATGACATCCTAATTGGAATGGGTTGGTTGGACAAGAATCATGTTGTCCTAGATTGTCATGAAAAGACATTTACATGTCTTGATGGAGAAGGAAAATAGAGCATTGTGAAAGGAAACGAGAGACCCATTTCTATAAGGGATATTTCAGCCTTACAATTAAAGAGATGGTTTAGGAAGGGTTTTCAATTGCATGTAGATCATGCAAAAGAACTAGAAAAGACAAAAGGGCCAAGCCTTAAAGATTTTTCAGTATTGCAAGAGTTTGAATATATATTCCAATAAATATCGGGATTTCCAATAAAGAGGGAGATATATTTCTATATTGACTTAGTACCAAGAGCTTCCCTAGCATCAAAAATTCCTTATAGAATGAGCTCACCAGAATTAAAAGAATTGCAAATGAAACTGGAAGAATTGTTGAAGAAAGGGTACATACACCCAAGTGTTTCACCTTGGGGAGCACCAATACTCTTTGTTAAAAATAAGGATGGAACATTGAGGTTATGTATTGACTTCAGAAAACTGAATAAAACCGCTATGAAGAACAATTACCCTCTGCATAGAATTGATGAACTCTTTAATCAACTAAGAGGAGTAAAGATATTTTCAAAGATAGACTTGAAATACGGATACCATCAGGTAAGAATCGAGGAAGAAGACATCAGTAAGACAACCTTTCGAACCCAATATGGTCATGAATTTGTAGTGGTGTCAATTGGATTGACCAATCCACCACTTTTATTTATGTGCTTAATGAATGGAATATTCAGAAATTATTTCGATAAGTTTGTTATTGTATTCTTGGATGACATACTTATTTATTCTAAGTCCGAGGAAGAGCATGAACATCACTTGAGATTGGTGCTGTAGGTACTATGGGGACATCATTTGTATTGCAAGGTACGCAAGTGTTCTTTTTACCAAGAAAATATCCATTATTTGGGGCACATTATTTTAGAAGAAGGTATAGCAGTAGATCTAGAGAATATTGAAGCCATTAGAGGATGGCTAGCACCAAATAATGTTTCAGAAGTTAGATCTTTTATGGGATTATTCAGATACTACAGAAGGTTTATAAAAGGGTTATCTAAGATTTCTCATCCCATCACTTCTTTACAAACAAAGGGAATTAAGTTTGTATGGACAACAAAGTGCAAAGATAATTTTAACTTGTTAAAATATTTACTTACTAGTGCACCTATTTTAAATAGTGTTGACCCAAATGAGAACTTTGTGATTTGTACAGACGCATGCAAAGAAGGACTTGATGGAGTCCTCACTCAAATGGGCATGTCATGAGTTATGAGTCCATAAATATTAAGGAACATGAGAGGAACTATAACACACATGATGATGAGCCCAATTATTTACTCTCCCAAAGGATCATCTCAGGTGCATTTTCCCACCATAATATGACTTAATACTTAATTTTGACCATATTTAATGGTAAGTCATGGATATTTTTGCATGTTACTTAGTAATGTATTTTGAGGTGGATTTTTGTATATAATATGCCTTTTTTCTTTAATGTTTATGCCAAAAGATGTGCGTAGCACCAAACAGGCCAAACTTCACGAATCAAGGGCATTAACATCCTAAAAACAAGGGATTTTGTTTCCCTCAGAATGTTGCCATCCAAGAATCAAGGGAAATTGTCCCCACCTACCTCTAGAGCTCTCCTTCTGCATTAATACCTACTCTTGATCAACAACAGTTCGAGATAAAAATGTAATTGGCTGAGATTCCTCATTTACCCACTTCTCTCCTCAATATAAGCAAGGGAGTTCAAACTCTCAAGCATATATATAGACCTCTAGCCTAGGAGAGAAGGGGAGAGACATATTTTTGGAGAGTATTGTATTGAAACTTTGTTTTGAAGACTTTTGTTGAATATTTAGAGCCTTTTTGTTCTTGATGCACTATTTTTGTTAATGAAATAAAGATGGTTTTTCCTTCATTTTATTAGAGTTTTCTCAAGGTTCCTTATGTTTCTTGGGAAGGACTCGCTCAAGAGGGCTCAAGGACCCTATTGCAATTTCTTTAATTTCTATGCATTTTAATTAGTGATCAATTATCATTTCATTCTATTTTGAAGGATAATATAGTTTTGCATGATTAATTATGGTTTTTGTCAAGGTTATCATTGATTGGTTAGTTATAACAATCATCCTGTAGAAAGGTTCAACATCCTCTTGGAGTACTCTTAGGTGTATCCCTAAGTCCAAGAACCTCAGATCCACTTCATTTTATTATAGTTTATATTTGTTGATGCTTCAAAATACTTACACTAACCTTCTAGGCTTTGTTTTGCTTCCTGGAGGAGTTTACTGTAGAAACTGTACAGTTCCTGTAAAAATCTCCCGTACGTCTGTTTTAGCTTTAGATTTCAACTTAGATTAATTTTATTTTCATGAGAACATCAATAAACAATAAAAAGACATATGGCTTTCTATTGGTCAAGGGGTTAGACAAAATAGCTTGTTTTATTCATGCATTAGTTTAACTTTTCTTTCATTACATTTTTCTGTGATAAATTAGAATGAATTCATCTTCTTATTTCAATTTTCTCTTTATGATTCAATATGATTTAATTCCATTAGACTAAAATCCTTTTCTACAATAGATATTAATTATCCTTTCAAGTTGGTGTGTTTTCCTTCAAACTGATAGTTTACACTTTTGTTTTACATTTCAATTCCCCACACCACTTCATGCAATCCAACCTTTGATCAGTCCTAGACCTATACTATTATCAATGCACACTATATATACATTGCACAACACCTCTTAAGTTTGTACGAACCCCAGGTTGACAAAGTAAAGTAAGAAGCCAAGGATACAATAATATTATTGTTGCTATTCCTAGGGCCATCACATGATCTGGAGCTTGTTTCCATAGTTCATTCCTTGAAGATATGGATAAATTATCTCATGGGGAAGAAATTTTAACTAAGGAAAGACCATAGTGGTCCGAAGTACCTTTTTGAGCAACCAAATTTGAATTCCAGATAGACGAGATGGTTGGAATTTTTAATTGAATATGATGTTGACATCAAGCATATCAATGGAAAGGAGAATAAATTTGTTGGTGCACTCAACAAAAGGGTATATCTCATGCATGCTACAATGATTAGTATGCATCAATCAGATTTAAAGAGAAAAAGTTTGGATCTTGTTGTTACATACCAACATTAGCTACAAATAAATGAGAGTTTACAACAAGAGAACGTATAACATAAATTCCAAGGGTATGAGATTAAAGAGGATGGACTACTCATGCATAAGAATAAAATTTATGTTCTTAGTTCTAGAGAACTAAGCAACTTGGTATTAAAGGAAATGCATAATGTTCCATATGCAATACTTTTGATTACCATAAAAAAATTGCAACAATAGGAAGCCAATTCTTTTGTCCTAGAATGAAGAAGGATGTTTTTGATTACATTTCCTAATGTATGGAATGCCATAGAGTGAAAGATGAGCATAGACACCCAATGGGTTTGCTGCAACCATTTCCAATTATAGAGAATAAATGGGAAGTGGTAACAATTGATTTATCAATAAGTTTCCCTGGACAACAAGGAAACATGACTAAATAATGGTAGTTGTTGATAAATTGACAAAATTTGCTAATTTCATTCTTATGAAAACGACTCATACAACAACCAATATTGTAGAAATTTACATGAGAGAAATTGCTAGGTTGCATGGAATACCTATGGCAATTGTCTCAAACAGAGATGCACAATTTACTTCAAAATTTTGGAGGGCGTTATTTAAAGGATTTGGCACAAATATGAACTTTAGTACAACATACCATCCATAGTCAGATGGGAAGATGGAGAGGATCAACCAAGTAATTGAGGACGTGTTAAGAATGTATGTGATGGATAAACCATCTAAGTGGGAAGATTGTTTTCATCTGGTTGAGTTTTCCTACAATAACGGGTACCAAGATTCGTTGAAAATGAGTCCATTTGAAGCTTTGTATGTTAGAAAATGTAATACTCTAGTGAGTTGGGACAACCCAACAGACAGAGTGGTACTTGGGCTGGAATTACTTAAGGATATGGAAGACCAGATGGTTAGAATTAAGCATAATTTGAAGGCAACACAAGATAGATAGAAAAGTTATGCATATATGAACACGACAAGTAGATATATTAAAGTAGGAGAGCATGTGCTTTTGAAAGTGAAGTCCAAGAAGAGATCATTGAATTTGGGTAGTTGTACAAAGCTAGCTACCAAATTCTATGGTCCATTTGAGATATTGGATAGAATATGGCTAGTTACATACATGCTTGCATTGTCTGCTTCCATGAATGTGCATAATATATTTCATGTCTCTTTGCTGAGAAAGTATGTACATGATCCTAACCATGTTATTAATTGGAATTTGATTAAGGTGGAGCTAGAGGGAGACTTTAAGGTCCAACTAGTGCACATATTGGACAAAAAAGTCAAAGTGCTCCAGAATCGAGTCATAGAATTGGTTAAACTTTAATGGAGCTGCTATAGTCTTGAAGATGCTACACGGGAGCATGAAGATTCCATGTGGGAAGAGTACCTGTAACTTTATGAAGAATTTTGAAATTTTGGATTTCTATTTTGTATATGCACTAAAGACAGTGCCAAAATAAGGGGGAGGGGAATGCAATACCCCATTTTTGAGTTCCTGAATTAATAATGTATATTTTTATTTGATGACAGGATGAAGTTTCTGAACAATTAAAAGAGACTTGAGTGCCTAGGAAATGTAATACTTTGATCATTAATAATAATAAAAGTACATCATTGGCCGTGAGAAGCACAAAGAAAAGAGTTATAGGGGGATATGATTCCACGAGGGGGGAAACTGAGGAGATAAGTCTTTATGTCTTATTTTAATTAAATTATCACCCATGTTGTGTTGGGGAATATGAGGGGGCACATGATTTTTTATGTATCTAGAATAACTCTCAAATTATAAAATAATTTTTTTATGTATCTTTCTTGACATAGCATATCTCTCAAATTATACATAATTTTCAAGTAGGAACATGAAATTAAAATCAACTTAAATTTAAAACTTGTAGTTAAATATGAAGATGGAAATACTCCATTAGTTATAATCCAAGATCAACTATAGGACTAAGAAAGTTAAGGGTGAATACTAGTCATTCCCAATATATTTTATTACATCAAGGGATGCATTCTACATGTATGGATTAGATGTCTAATGCAAAGTAATACTAATAAACAACAATGAAATAAAATTTGAAGAGTATAATACTAGTGTAGTTACATCTTAACTCCAATCTATCATTCACCAAGAGGGACCGAATCCATCGAGTTGCAAAACTTTTTTGTATTTAAAAAATTTAAGGTATTTTACATGCTTGCAGTTCAATTACTTGACAATACCAAAGCATAAATCATATTAAGGGATTCTTCATCAAACAATATGATCAGAACATAATTTTTTGACAAAACATTTTGTATCCAATTTATTTATCAGTAGCAACATTCACATTGGAGACAAGTATGATATAATGGATTTTGGGAGGGAGAGATGGAAATGACAAATCATATGTTAAGACTGTTGGCATGTTTATCAGGCAGGCGTGCTTGTCATTGATGGAAAGATCAGAGTATGCAGCGATGGAAAAATAGGGACAACGTAAGCTGCTCAGAAGAGAAAGTGCAGTGGTGCACGCAGAGTGCAAGAGTGTGCTTGTTCATTTGATGACAAATAGGCAGGCAAGGAAGATCAACAGCGCAAGGATAATGACATGGAAAGATTAGAAGCGTAAACTCCATTTTAGAGTTTCAGATACCGAGAAATTGAGAAGTCAAGAGTTGAGACTCTTCAACACAGGAGTCCCGGAGTTGCGAAATCTGGAATCCCGAAATCCCAAAATAGGAACATAAACGAAGAGTTTCGCAGATCAGAAAATAACTCCATTTTAGAGTTTCGGATACCGGGAGTTGGAAGAGTCAAGACTCTTCATCATCAGGAGTCCCGGAATCACGAAATGCGAAATGCCAAAATCCCGGAAGAAGGAGGACAATTTTGGGTACCGGGAGTTGGAAGAGTCAAGACTCTTCATCATCAGGAGTCTCGGAATCGCGAAATGCGAAACACCGAAATCCCAGAAGAAGGAGGACGATTTAAAATACCCGGAGTTGGGGATGTCAAGAACTCTTACTACAGGAGTCTCGAAGTCACGAAACCCAAAGTCGCGAAATGCGAAATCACGAAATGTCAAAGACTCCATACCGGAGGTTTGGATACTGGGAGTTGGAGAGGTCAAGGACTCTCATGACAGGAATCCTAAAGTTGTGAAGTGCGAAAAGATGAAAAGTTGAGCTGACTCCATTTCAGAGTTTCGCAGACTGGGAGGTGGAGTTGTCAAGAACTCTCACGTCAAGAATGCCGAAATCGTGATGTGCGAAATCACGAAGAGATTTGGACCGTCGAATCATCTAGGGTGTGGACCGTTGATCTGACTCCATTTCGGAGCTTCGGATACTGGGAGTTGGAAGAGTCAATTGATGAGACTCTTCATCGCAATAATCGCCAAAGGCCGAAATGTGAAATGTCGAAGTGATCGGAGTTAGCACAACCAAGCTCCATTTCTGAGCTTCGGATACCGGGACATGGAGCATAAAGAACTCATCGCCACAGGAATGCCGTAGTGCTGAAAAGCGAAATCACGAAAGAACTATATGGATAAGCGCTCGGTCACCTCTCAAAGTCACATGGTCGAAGAGATGTAGAGAAAAGATTGAAGCGACAAGCTCCTTTTTTTTCGGAGTTTCGGAGATCGCAACTTGGAGAGTCGATATGCCACACAATAGGATTGTCGAAATGCTGAAGTGCGAAATGAAGAAATCAACACAAGATTCAATGAAGTCAATTCAACGGTGCAGATGAATTTGAATAAGATCGGAGGGCCACTGTTGCACTTCACAGTGTAACTCCTAGAAACAAATGATGGTTTCTGCCAAAAGATGAGCTCGTCTATGATAGAGAAGATGAAGAGTCTCAACTGCCAGAGAAGATGAGGAATCTTGAGACAACACCCAGTGATGATGGATGCATGGGTGAAACCGCCAGAGAAGCTGAAGAGTTACCATGATGATTAGGCAGACCACTAACAATGAGTAGGAGATGCAGAACAGAGAGAGACAACGTGGCACACAGGAGATGGGATAGCAGTGGAAGAGTGAAGTAGATAAAACACATCGATGTGGAGAGGATGCGAGAGCAAGCAAGAGATTGCATGCACAAGGTGCACATAGACTATAAAAATGCTGAACAAAGAAGAAATGGGGGTTGTTAATGAGTGTGATTGAGGTGTGAAGAAGAAGGCAGAGCATAGCAACAAAAATGTACAGAAGGGGAATGGTGCATTGAAGGGACATGGTGCAGAGAGCATAAAAAGAAAAAGAACAGAAAGCGCAAGGAGTGTGCAGAAGACACTGATGCAGACAAAGAAGCGCAGTGTAGCAGAACAATGATGAGACCGGTAAGCCATTAAAGAACTTTATATCACTATAATAAGTCATAATTGCAAATATTTATATGTCGAGGTGGTAGGGTGGTGCTAGGGAGGACTGTTGTCCTCGAGGGTTCAAGTGGGTGCTTGAACACAGGGAGTTGTAGCTTCCATCTGGTTGCAGCCAGAGAAACAAGGGCGACAGGGTGGTGCAAGGGAGAACTGTTGTTCTCTGTTATACAGGTTGGTGCCTGTGTGACTAGAAGTTGGTTCTTCCATCCAGTTGGTGCTGGAACACTTAGGGAGTTGGTGCTTCCTTCTATTGGGTGCTAGAGAAACCAAGGAGTTGGTGCTTCCCTCTAGTTGGTACTAGAGAATCCAGAGAGTTGATGCTCTTAGCAAATTGCATCTTGCAAAACAAAGGTTGTAGCCTCACAATGAGTTGGAGATCATATGTATGATAATGTAAAGAATGTAAAGATTACTTATCATATAAAGAAGAAGGGGTTTTTACCCTTTATGGGTTTCCTCAGGAAATATCTGTCTCTATAGATTTCATATGTGACAATGATGCTGAATGTTCTATTGCGTACTTTCCTACATTATTATGATTGTCATTAAGTGCTCTTCAAAGAATTTAAAATAAGCATAATTGTTTAAGCACGGTGACAACTGGTTCACCCCCCCCCCTCTCAGTTGCGCAACAATTGGTATCAGAGTCGACCCCTTTTATGTAAGGGTAGATCCTAGAGCTTAAACATGTCAAGCCATGAAGGAAATTCAACCAATAAGGCCCCTCTGTTCAATGNTTACCTTCTGGAAAGTTAGAATGAGAACCTACATAATGGCTTTAGGTGCAGATGTCTGGGATGTGGTAGATACTGGTTATGTAAAGCCAGTTGTACTAGCTAGTAAGGATGACAAGCTAGAATTTAGCTTCAACACTAAGGCTATGAATGCTATCTTGAGTGGGCTTGCAGAAGCAGAATTCGTAAAAGTTATGCACCTAGGAACTGCCAAAGAAATGTGGGACAATCTCATTAGCAGTTATGAAGGTAATGAGAAGGTAAAGGACGCCAAGATTCAAACCTATAGAATACAATTTGAACAACTGAAGATGAAGGAAGATGAAACTGTTGGAAAATACTTTCTGAGAGTAGAAGAAATGGTAAATTCAATGAAAGCACTTGGTGAGAAAATTGAGGAACCTTCTTTAGTTCAGAAAATTTTGAGATCTCTACCAGATAGGTTCAATCCGAAGGTTTCTGCTATAGAAGAACCTAATGATCTAAAAACCTTGGAGTTTGATAAACTTCTAGGAACATTGACTGCATATGAAATGAGAATAGGTAAAGATAAGCCCACCTCCAGAGAAGCACCATTTAAAGTAGAAAAGAATGAGGATTCTAAGCCTGATGAAATTTAAGCAAAATTTGTGAAGAGACTGAAGAAGGGATCAGGCAAATACAAAGGTAAACTGCCTTTCAAATGTTTCAACTATGTTAAGATAGGTAATTTTGCAAATAAATGTCCTCACAAAGGAATGGATCAGACATGTGATGATGAGGAGAAGCACAAACACAAAAATTTCTTTAAAGAGAATAATTTTAAGAAGAAAAGTCTTTGTGTAAACAATGATGATGATCCTTCAGATGATGAAGACAATGAATCCTCTATTGAAGATAAACTAAATGACTTCATACTTATGGCCAAAGAGGATTATGATAATAAAAGCACAGGAAGTGAGGCTAATGAAGAAGAGCCTGTGGTTGATATGGAAAGAGAACTGATCAGTGCACTGGAAGAGATTGACAAACTCATAATTAAGAACAGAAATAAAAAACAATTGCTGATACAGTTCGTGAAAGATAGTAAAGAGCCTGATGAAGACTTTTCCCTACTAAAAGTAGAATTAGAAGAGGCAAAGAAAATCGAGGACATTCTGAAACAACAGTTATCATAAAGGAAGGCAAGATGTAAAGCTCTGGAAGAAGAAGTAGTGAAAACTAGGAAAGAGTTGGAGAAGTTTCAAGCCTTGTATCATCAGAATCTGTCAAGTATCAAAGCCTCAGAAGAATTAGCCACCATTCTGAATCAACAAAGGAATCCAAAGCTGAAAACTGGTTTGGGTTATGAAGAGGGATCAAGTGGTGGTAAGACAAGAAACGAAGAACCCATCAAGTTTGTAAAATCTACAACCAATGACAACAAACCTGCATAAACAAAGGAAGACAATCATTCGCCCAGGACGAGTAAAGAAAAAGGTGCCAGGACTGATTCTGTAGAACAAAGAAATAATGCTGTCCCTGCTGAAAGACATCATCATCTTGAAAGAAAACGATTTTCTCAAAGAAGACAACCATTTTCCAGGTACAAAGAATTTTTCTATGGCTATTGTTTCTACTGTTCTAACTTTGGTCACAAAGATGTAAATTGTACCTTAAGACTTAGACATGAGCAATTAAGATTTCAAAGGAATAAATACTTGCCACAACAAAGGAAGATACAACCAAGTAACAAACCTTCACAGATTGCAAATTTCCAAATTAAGTCTAGAGACATGCAACTAAGGAGGTCAAGAAATAATCAACAGTCAATGAGTAGACAACGCTACAACAATAACTTTGACCTATTGAACAATGAGATTGAATGCTACATCTGTCATAAATATGGACATAAATCTGTTGACTGTCGATTAAGGAACTATGAACCAGATTTGAATTCCCCTACTGAAAATGTCAAGGTTTGGAAGGAGAAAGAAAGTGACAAGTGTGGATTAGTGTTGTCAGCTCAAAGAAAAACGAACCCTTGGTATATAGATAGTGGATTCTCCAAACATATGACGGGGGACAAAGGTAAGTTTCTATCTCTAAGTGAAGGCAAATAAGGAAACTTAAACTTTGGAAATGATGCTCCAGGTAAAATAAAGGGTAAAGGGATGGTGAGTTTAAATAATGGAAAAGGAAAAGCCCAAGATGTTCTACTTGTAGATGGGATGATAACATAATCTTCTCAGTGTAAGTCAAATGTGTGACAGAGGATGTGAAGTGGTGTTCACGTCCAAGGATTGCAAGATAATGTCTGTAAACTCAGGACAAGTGATGGCCAAAGGAATAAGGACAGAAAACAATGTATATGTGCTAAAAGAAAATAGAGAAGAGTGTCATCTAAGAAAACATGATGAAAGATGGTTATGGCATAGGAGACTTGGACATTTAAACTTTGACCACTTAATGAAACTCAAAAATCTCAAGGCAGTAAAAGATCTTTCGAGAATATCAAAGCCCCAAGATTCAATGTGTAAACCCTGCCAAGTAGGAAAGCTAACCAGGACACAATTTAAGTCAAATAGGCAAGAGGTTAAAGGCAGTAATATCAGACCGAGGAGGAGAGTTTATGTCAAGTGACTTGGAATTCTATGATAAGCATGGGATCAAGAGAGAATAAACCATCCCAAGAACTCCACAACAAAATGGAATAGTTGAGAGGCAAAACAGAACAATGCAGTAAATGGCCAGGTCAATGATGAATGATAAGAACATTGGTCAAGCCTACTGGGTAGAAGCAATACAGACAACAGTCCATGTTCTTAACAAAGCCCACCTCAGACCTCAAAGTGACAAGACACCTTATGAACTATGGTATGGGAGACCTACTTCAATTAAACACTTCAAAGGCTTTGGGAGTAAATGTTACATAAAGAATAATGATGAGAACCTTGGCAAATATGATGACAGGGCTGGTGAATGTATCTTCTTAGGGTATGCTACAAACAACAAAGGATAGAGATGCTATAATAAGAGGCTGCATAAAATGGTTGACTGTATTGACGTAAAAGTTGATGAGGGAATCCCAGCAATAGTGGTGTATAGTAATGAGTCTTTTACAGAAGACACAACTAAAGATGAAGATGAACAGGTCCAAGAATAAAAAAAGGAAGACTCTGAATAAAATGAAGACACAGATACTCAGACAGACTTAAATCAACAGACAACTTCAAATTCCTCCTCCAGAATCACTCAAAAGAATCATCCTGCAAGTCAGATAATTGGTGAAAAAGACAAAGGTGTACAAACCAGGAGAAAGCTAATCAAAAACACCGAACAATCACATATATCTTTCATATCCATGTTGGAACCCAAGAACTTTAATGAAGCTAGCAAAGATGACCTTTGGGTTAAAGCAATGAATGATGAACTTGATCAGATTGAGAAAAACAATACGTGGGAGATGGTTCATAGACCGGAAGGTAAAAATATCATTGGTTCCAAATGGATCTTTTAGAATAAGTTGAATGAGCAGGGACAAGTTGTCAGGAACAAAGCAAGATTGGTCTGCAAAGGCTATGCTCAAATAGAAGGACTGGATTTTGATGAAACATTTGCGCCCGTAGCAATATTAGAAGCTATTAGAATATTTCTTGCCAATGCTTGTCATAAAAGGTTTAAAGTCTATCAAATGGATGTCAAGTCAGCTTTTCTAAATGGAGATTTAAATGAAGAAGTCTATATGGAACAACCAGAGGTTTTCGAACTGTCTGATAACCTTGACTTAGTATGCAAGATGAACAAAGATTTATATGGGTTAAAACAAGCTCCTCGTGCCTGGTATCACAGACTGGATACGTATCTCAAAGACAAAGGGTTCAAGAGAGGAACAGTTGACAACAATCTATATATCAAAACAGAGGGTGATTATTTGCTCATTGTGTTGGTCTATGTAGATGACATCATCTTCGGATATAATAAGGATTCATTGGTAAAATGGTTTTCTTCTGCCATGGAGTCTGAGTTTGAAATGTCTATGATAGGTGAATTGTCATTTTTTCTTGGTCTGCAAATTACTCAGAGGTCTGAAGGGATGTTCATTTCTCAAGAAAAATATCTAAGAGAAATGTTGAAAAGGTTTCAAATGGAAGATTCTAAACCTGTGGGCACACCTATGATAACTAGATGCAAATTAAGCAATGATGATGAGTCACCTAATGTTGATCAAAGTTCATATAGGTCAATGATAGGCAACCTGCTGTACATCACAACATCTCGCCCAGACATAATGCATGTTGTTGGAATGGTAGGAAGATATCAGTCTGCAACTAAACAGAGTCATTTGCTAGCTGTCAAAAGGATATTCAGGTATTTGAAAGAAACAATGACGTATGGTCTGTGGTATCCCAGAAATCATAATTTTCAGTTAACTGCTTATTCAGATGCAGATTGGGCAAACTGTGTTGATGAGAGAAAAAACACCAGTGGAGGAGCATTCTTCCTGGGTGACTCATTAGTAGCATGGCTTAGTAAAAAGAAAAGTTCTATTTCTTTATCGACTACATAGGCAGAGTACATTGCTACTGCTACCTGTTGTACTTAGGTATTATGGATGATTCAGACACTTGCAGTCTTGGTGGTAAAATACGTAACACTGATCCCAATTCATTGTGATAACACTAGTGCCATCAATGTGTCTAAGAATACTGTACTCCACTCCAAGACCAAGCATATTCCCATAGAAAACCATTTTCTGAGAGAGCAGGTCACCAATCAGGTTGTTCAGGTCCATTACATTCCAACCACAGAATAAATTGCAGACATCTTTACTGAACCCCTAGCCAAGACACCATTTGAATATCCCCGACACAAGCTGGGTTTCATCCCGTCTCACACCCAAGAGAGTCATTCCTGTTAGGGGGATTTTTGTATTGATTGAATATCTGATACCTCCTAAAAATTCTGCAACATCTCAGGGGGAGCATGTTTTCTTTGAAATTGATGTCAAAGGGGGAGAAAAGGAGTGGTCCGGACCAGATGCTAGAGTTGGAGGTCCAAACAGATTAGCGCAGTCGTTTAGGGTTTCCATCAATGCCAAAGGGGGATATTGTTGGCATGTTTATCAGGCAGGTGTGCTTATCATTGATGGAAAGATCAGAGTACGCAGCGATGGAAAAACAGGGACAATGTAAGCTGCTCAGAAGAGAAAGTGCAATGTTGCACGTAGAGTGCAAGAGTGTGCTTGTTCATTTGATGACAAACAGGCAGGCAAGGAAGATCAATAGCGCAAGGATAATGGCATGGAAAGATCAGAAGCGTAAACTCCATTTCAGAGTTTCAGATACCGGGAAATTGAGAAGTCAAGAATTGAGAAATCCCGAAATAGGCATTGCAAAATCCGGAATCCCGAAATCCCGAAATAGGCACATAAACGAAGAGTTTCGCAGACCGGGAAATAACTCCATTTTGGATACCGGGAGTTGGAAGAGTCAAGACTCTTCATCATTAGGAGTCCCAGAATCGCGAAATGCGAAATGCCAAAATCCCGGAAGAAGGAGGACAATTTCGGGTACCGGGAGTTGGAAGAGTCAAGACTCTTCATCATCAGGATTCCCAGAATCACGAAATGCGAAACGCCAAAATCCTGGAAGAAGGAGGAAAATTTTGGATACCGAGAGTTGGGGATGTCAATAACTCTTACTATAGGAGTCTCGAAGTCGCGAAATGCGAAATCGTGAAATGTCAAAGACTCCATACCAGAGGTTCGGATACCGGGAGTTGGAGATGTCAAGGACTCTCATGACAGGAATCCCAAAGTTGTGAAGTGCGAAAAGCCAAAAAGTTGAGCTGACTCCATTTCGGAGTTTCGCAGACCGGGAGGTGGAGTTGTCAAGAACTCTCACATCAAGAATGTCGAAATCACGATGTGCGAAATCACGAAGAGATTTGGGCCGTCGAATCATCTAGGGTGTCGACCGTTGATCCGACTCCATTTCGGAGCTTCGGATACCGGGAGTTGGAAGAGTCAAGTGACAAGACTCTTCATCGCAAGAATCGCGAAAGGTCGAAATGCGAAATGCCTAAGTGATCGGAGCTAGCACAACCAAGCTCCATTTCGGAGCTTCGGATACCGGGACATGGAGCATCAAGAACTCATTGCCACAGGAATGCCGAAGTGCTGAAAAGAAAAATCATGAAAGCACTATATGGATAAGCACTTGGTCACCTCTCGTAGTCACATGGTTGAAGAGCTGTAGAGAAAATCTTAAAGCGGCAAGCTCCTTTTTTTTCAGAGTTTCAGAGATCGCGCCTTGGAGAGTCGAGATGCCACACAACAAGATTGTCGAAATGCCGAAGTGAAAAATGGTGAAATGAATGCAAGATTCAATGAAGTCAATTCAACGATGCAGTTGAATTTGAATAAGATCGGAGGGCCATTGTTGCACTTCACAGTGTAACTGCTAGAAACAAATGATGGTTTCTGCCAGAGGATGAGCTTGTCTATGACAGAGAAGACGAAGAGTCTCAACTGCTAGAGAAGCTGAGGAATCTTGAGACAACAGCCAATGATGATGGATGTGTGGGTGAAACTGCCAGAGAAGCTGAAGAGTTACCATGAGGATCAGACAGAGCACTCACAATGAGCAAGAGATGCAGAACAGAGAGAGACAACGTGGCACACAGGAGATGGGATAGTTGTGGAAGAGTGAAGTAGAGAAAACACCCCGATGTGGAGAGGATGTGAGAGCAAGAAGGATATTGCATGCACAAGGTGCACATAGACTATAAAAAAGATGAAAAAAGAAGAAATAGGGGTTGTTGTTGAGTGTGATTAAGGTGTGAAGAAGGAGGCAGAGCGCAGCAGCAAAAATGTACAGAAGGGGAATGGTGCATTGAAGGGACATGGCGCAGAGAAAATAAAAGGCAAAAGAACAGAAAACGCAAGGAGTGTGCAGAAGACACTGATGTAGACAGAGTAGCGTAGTGTAGTGGAACAGTAACGAGACCGATAAGGCATTGAAGAGCTTTATATCACTGTAATAAGTCATAATAGCAAAGAGTTATATGTCAGGGTGGTAGGGTGGTGCTAGGGAGGACTGTTGTCCTCAGGGGTTCAAGTGGGTGCCTGAACACAGGGAGTTGTAGCTTCCATCTGGTTGCAGCCAGAGAAACAAGGGCGACAGGGTGGTGCAAGGGAGAACTGTTGTTCTCTGTTATACAGGTTGGTGCCTGGGTGACTGGAAGTTGGTGCTTCCATCTAGTTGGTGCTGGAACACTTAGGGAGGTGGTGCTTCCTTCTAGTGGGTGCTAGAGAAACTAGGGAGTTGGTGCTTCCCTCTAGTTGTTACTAGAGAATCCAGAGAGTTGATGCTCTCAGCAAATTGCATCTTGCAAAATAGAGGTTGTAGCCTCACAATGAGTTGGAGCTCATATGTATGATAATGTAAAGAATGTAAAGATTACTTATCATATAAAGAAGAAGAGGTTTTTACCCTTTATGGGTTTCCTCAGGAAATATCTGTCTCTATAGATTTCATATGTGAAAATGATGTTGAATGTTCTATTGCTTACTTTCCTGCATTATTGTGATTTTCATTAAGTGCTCTTCAAAGAATTTAAAATAAGCATAATTGTTTAAGCACAGTGACAACTGATTCACCCCCCCCCCTCTCAGTTGTGCAACAATTGGTATCAGAGCCAACCCCTTTTATCTAAGGGTAGATCCTAGATCTTAAACATGTCAAGCCATGAAGGAAATTCAACCAATAAGGCCCCTCTGTTCAATGGAACAAACTTTGACTTCTGGAAAGTTAGAATGAGAACCTACATAATGGCTTTAGGTGCAGATGTCTGGGATGTGGTAGATACTGGTT
>ML776745.1:1340888-1357908 GCA_009831015.1 Picea engelmannii | reverse complement strand
GGGACAAACTCATTAGCAGTTATGAAGGTAATGAGAAGGTAAAGGATGCCAAGCTTCAAACCTACAGAATACAGTTTGAATAGGAGAGGATGAAGGAAGATGAAACTGTTGGAAAATACTTTCCGAGAGTAGAAGAAATGGTAAATGCAATGAAAGCACTTGGTGAGAAAATTGAGGAACCTTCTTTAGTTCAGAAAATTTTGAGATCTCTACCAGATAGGTTCAACCCGAAGGTTTCTGCTATAGAAGAACTTAATGATCTAAAAACCTTGGAGTTTGATCAACTTCTAGGAACGTTGATTGCATATGAAATGAGAATAGGTAAATATAACCCCACCTCCAGAGAAGCATCATTTAAAGCAGACAAGAATGAGGATTCTGAGCCTGATTAAATTGAAGCAAAATTTGTGAAGAGACTAAAGAAGGGATCAGGCAAATACAAAGGTAAACTGCCTTTCAAATGTTTCAACTGTGGTAAGATAGGTCATTTTGAAAATACATGTCCTCACAAAGGAAAGGATCAGACATGTGATGATGAGGAGAAGCACAAACACATACATTTCTTTAAAGAGAATAATTTTAAGAAGAAAAGTCTTTGTGTAAACAATGATGATGATCCTTCAGATGATGAAGACAATGACTCCTCTATTGAAGATAAACTAAATGACTTCGTACTTATGGCCAAAGAGGATTATGATAATAAAAGCACAGGAAGTGAGGCTATTGAAGAAGAGGCTGTGGTTGATATGGAAGGAGAACTGATCAGTGCACTGGAAGAGATTGACAGACTCAGAATTAAGAACAAAAAGAAAAAACAATTGCTGATACAGTTCGTGAAAGATAGTAAATAGCCTGATGAAGACTTTGCCCTGCTAAAAGTAGAATTAGAAGAGGCAAAGAAAATCAAGGACATTTTGAAACAAAAGTTATCAGAAAGGAAGGAAAGAAGTAAAGCTCTGGAAGAAGAAGTAGTGAAAACTAGGAAAGAGTTGGAGAAGTTTCAAGCCTTGTATCATCAGAATCTGTCAAGTATCAAAGCGTCAGAAGAATTAGCCACCATTCTAAATCAAAAAAGGAATCCAAAGCTGAAAACTGGTCTAGGTTATGAAGAGGGATCAAGTAGTGGTAAGCCAAGAAAGGAAGAACCCATCAAGTTTGTCAAATCTATAACCAATGACAACAACAAACCTGCAGAAACAAAGGAAGACAATCAGCCACCTAGGACGAGTAAAGAAAATGGTGCCAGGACTGAATCTGTAGAACAAAGAAATAATGCGGTCCTTGCTTAAAGACGTCATCAGTATGAAAGAAAACGATTTTCTCAAAGAAGACAACCATTTTCCAGGTACAAAGAATTTTTCTATGGCTATTGTTTCTAATGTTCTAACTTTGGTCACAAAGCTGTAAATTGTACCTTAAGACTTAGACATGAGCAATTAAGATTTCAAAGGAATAAATAGTTTCCACAACAAAGGAAGATACAACCAAGTAACAAACCTTCACAGATTGCAAATTGCCAAATTAAGTCTAGAGACATGCAACTAAGGAGGTCAAGAAATAATCAACAGTTAATGAGTAGACAACGCTGCAACAATAACTTTGACCTATTGAACAATGAGATTGAATGCTACATCTGTCATAACTATGGACATAAATCTATTGATTGTTGATTAAGGAACTATGAACCAAATTTGAATTCCCCTGCTGAAAATGTCAAGGTTTGGAAGGAGAAAGAAAGTGACAAGTGTGGATTAGTGTTGTCAGCTCAAAGAAAAATGAACCCTTGGTATATAGACAGTGGATGCTCCAAACATATGACAGGAGACAAAGGTAAGTTTCTATCTCTAAGTGAAGGCAAATCAGGAAACGTAACCTTTGGAAATGATGCTCCAGGTAAAATAAAGGGTAAAGGGATGGTGAGTTTAAGTAATGGAAAAGGAAAAGCCCAAGATGTTCTACTTGTATATGGGCTGAAACATAATATGCTCTGTGTAACTCAAATGTGTGACAGAGGATGTGAAGTGGTGTTCACGTCCAATTACTGGAATATAGTGTCTGTAAACTCAGGACAAGTGGTGGCCAAAGGCATAAGGATAGAAAATAATGTATATGTGCTAAAAGGAAATAGAGAGGAGTGTCATCTAAGCAAACATGATGAAAGTTGGTTATGGCATAGGAGACTTGGACATCTAAACTTTGACCACTTAATCAAACTCAAAAATCTCAATGCAGTAAAAGATCTTCCAAGAATATCAAAGCCCCAAGATTCAATGTGTAAACCTTGCCAAGTAGGAAAGCTAACCAGGACACAGTTTAAGTCCAAGAGATTTACTTCAATAGAGAAACCACTCCAACTAGTTCATATGGATTTATGTGGACCATCAAGACAAAAAGGCACAGGGAAAGAAAACTAATTCATACTGATTATTGATGATTACTCCAGACTTACTTGGGTTGCCTTTCTCAAAGAAAAAGCTGAAGCTTTTGAGAAGTTTAAAATATTTAAGGCTTTAACTGAGACTCAAATAGGAAAGATGTTAAAGGAAGTAAGATCAGACCGAGGAGGAGAGTTTATGTTAAGTGAATTCAAAGAATTCAATGATAAGCATGGGATCAAGAGAGAATACACCATCCCAAGAACTCCACAACAAAATGGAGTAGTTGAGAGGCAAAACATAACAGTGCAGGAAATGGCCAGGTCAATGATGAATAAGAAGAACATTGGTCAAACATACTGGGTAGAAGCAATACACACAACAATCCATGTTCTTAACAAAGCCCACCTGAGACCACAAAGTGACAAGACACCTTTTGAACTATGGTATGGGAGACCTGCTTCAATTAAACACTTCAAAGTATTTGGGAGTAAATGTTACATAAAGAATAATGATGAGAACCTTGGAAAATATGATGACAGGGCTGATGAAGGTATCTTCTTAGGGTAAGCTACAAACAACAAAGGATACGGATGCTACAATAAGAGGCTGCATAAAATGGTTGACTGTATTGATGTAAAAGTTGATGAGGGAATCCCAGCAAGAGTGATGTACAGTAATGAGTCTTCTACAGAAGACACAACTAAAGATGAAGATGAACAGGTCCAAGAATCAGAAAAGGAAGACTCTGAATCAGATGAAGACACAGATTCTCAGACAGACTCAACTCAACAGAAAACTTTAAATTCCTCCTCCAGAATCACTCAAAAGAATCATCCTGCAAGTCAGATAATTGGTGAAAAATACAAAGGTGTACAAACCAGGAGAAAGCTAATAAAAAACACCGAACAATCACATATAGCTTTCATATCCATGTTGGAACCCAAGAACTTTAATGAAGCTAGCAAATATGACCTTTGGGTTAAAGCAATGAATGATGAACTTGATCAGATTGAGAAAAAAACAATACGTGGGAGATGGTTCATAGACCGGAAGGTAAAAATATCATTGGTTCCAAATGGATCTTTAAGAATAAGTTGAATGAGCAGGGACAAGTTGTCAGGAACAAAGCAAGATTGGTCTGTAAAGGCTATGCTCATATAGAAGGACTGGATTTTGATGAAACATTTGCGCCCGTAGCAAGATTAGAAGCTATCAGAATATTTCTTGCCTATGCTTGTCATAAAAGGTTTAAAGTCTATCAAATGGATGTCAAGTCAGATTTTCTAAATGGAGATTTAAATGAAGAAGTCTATATGGAACAACCAGAGGGTTTCAAACAGTTTGATAACCTTGACTTAGTATGCAAGATGAAGAAAGATTTATATGGGTTAAAACAAGCTCCTCATGCCTGGTATCACAGACTGGATACGTATCTCAAAGACAAAGGGTTCAAGAGAGGAACAATTGACAACAATCTATATATCAAAATAGAGGGTGATGATTTTCTCATTGTGTTGGTCTATGTAGATGACATCATCTTCAGATGTAATAAGGATTCATTGGTAAAATGGTTTGCTTCTGCCATGGAGTCTGAGTTTGAAATGTCTATGATAGGTGAACTGTCATTTTTTCTTGGTCTGCAAATTACTCATAGGTCTGAAGGGATGTTCATTTCTCAAGAAAAATATCTAAGAGAAATGTTGAAAAGGTTTCAAATGGAAGATTCTAAACCTATGGGCACACCTATGATAACTGGATGCAAATTAAGCAAGGATGATGTCTCACCTGATGTTGATCAAAGTTCATATAGGTCAATGATAGGAAGCCTGCTGTACATCACAACATCTCGCCCAGACATAATGCATGTTGTTGGAATGGTAGGAAGATATCAATCTGCAACTAAACAGAGTCATTTTCTAGCTATCAAAAGGATATTTAGGTATTTGAAAGAAATAATGACGTATGGTCTATGGTATCCCAGAAATCAGAATTTTCAGTTAACTGCTTATTCAAATGCAGATTGGGCAAACTGTGTTGATGAGAGAAAAAGCACCAGTGGAGGAGCATTATTCCTGGGTGACTCATTAGTAGCATGGCTTAGTAAAAAGCAAAGTTCCATTTCTTTATCGACTACAGAGGCAGAGTACATTGCTGCTGCTACCTGTTGCACTCAAGTATTATGGATGATTTAGACACTTGCAGACTTGGAGGTAAAATACGCAGCATCGATCCCAATTCATTGTGATAACACTAGTGCCATCAATGTGTCTAAGAATCCTGTACTCCACTCCAAGACCAAGAATATTCCCATAAAATACCATTTTCTGAGAGAGCAGGTCACCAATTAGGTTGTTCAGGTCCATTCCATTCCAACCACAGAACAAATTGCAGACATATTTACTAAACCCCTAGCCAAGACACCATTTGAATATCTCCGACAGAAGATGGGTGTCATCCCGTCTCACACCCAAGAGAGTCATTCTTGTTAGGGGGAGTTTTGTATTGATTGAATATCTGATACCTCCTAAAAATACTGCAACAGCTCAGGGGGAGCATGTTTTCTTTGACATTGATGTCAAAGGGGGAGAAAAGGAGTGGTCTGGACCAGATGCTACAGTTAGAGGTCCAAACAAATTAGCGCAGTCGTTCAGGGTTGCCATCAATGCCAAAGGGGGATATTGTTGGCATGTTTATCGAGCAGGTGTGATTTTCATTGATGGAAAGATTAGAGTATGCGGCGATGGAAAAACAGGGACAACGTAAGCTGCTCAGAAGAGAAAGTGCAATGGTGCATGCAGAGTGCAAGAGTGTGCTTGTTCATTTGATGACAAATAGGCAGGCAAGGAAGATCAACAACGCAAGGATAATGGCATGGAAATATAAAAGACTCCATACCGGAGGTTCGGATATCGGGATTTGGAGATGTCAAGGACTCTCACGATAGGAATCTGAAGTTGCGAAGTGCGAAAAGCCAAAAAGTTGAGCTGACTCCATTTCGAAGTTTCGTAGACCGAGAGGTGGAGTTGTCAAGAACTCTCAGGTCAAGAATTCCGAAATTGCGATGTGTGAAATCACGAAGAGATTTGGACTGTTGAATCATCTAGGGTATGGACCATTGATCCAACTCCATTTTGGAGCTTCGGATACCGGGAGTTGGAAGAGTCAAGTGACGAGACTCTTCATCGCAAGAATCGCGAAAGGATGAAATGCGAAATGATGAAGTGATCGGAGCTAGCACAACCAAGCTCCATTCCGGAGCTTTGGATACCAGGACATGGAGCATCAAGAACTCATTGCCATAGGAACGTCGAAGTGCCGAAAAGATAAATCATGAAAGAACTATATGGATAAGCGCTCGGTCACCTCTTGTAGTCACATGGTCGAAGATCTATAGAGAAAAGATTGAAGCAGCAAGCTCCTTTTTTTTTCGGAGTTTCGGAGATCACGACTTGGAGAGTCGATATGCCACACAACAAGATTGCTGAAATGCTGAAGTGCAAAATGGAGAAATGAACGTAAGATTCAATGAAGTTAATTCAATGGTGCAGATGAATTTGAATAAGATCGGAGGGCCACTGTTGCACTTCACAGTATAATTGCTAGAAATAAATGATGGTTTCTGCCAGAGGATGAGCTCGTCTATGACAGAGAAGACGAAGAGTCTCAACTACTAGAGAAGCTAAGGAATCTCGAGACAACACCTAGTGATGATGGATGTGTGGGTGATACTTCCAGAGAAGCTGAAGAGTTACCATGATGACCAGGTAGAGCACTCACAATGAGCAGGAGATGCAGAATAGAGAGAGACAACGTGGCACATAGGATATGGGATAGCTGTGGAAGAGTGAAGTAGAGAAAACACCCCAATGTGGAGAGGATGCGAGAGCAAGAAGGAGATTGCATGCACAAGGTGCATAGAGACTATAAAAATGCTGAACAAAGAAGAAATGGGGGTTGTTGTTGAGTGTGATTGAGGTGTGAAGAAGGAGGCAGAGCACAGCAGTAGAAATGTACAGGAGGGGAATGGTGCATTGAAGGGACATGGCGCAGAGATCATAAAAGGTAAAAGAACAGAAAGCGCAAGGAGTGTGCAGAAGACACTGATGCAGACAGAGAAACACAGTGTAGTAGAACAGTGATGAGGCTGGTAAGCCATTGAAGAAATTTATATCACTGTGATAAGTCATAATAGAAAAGATTTATATGTTAGTGTGGTAGGGTGGTGCCAGGGAGGACTGTTGTCCTCAGGGGTTCAAGTGGGTTCTTGAACATAGGGAGTTGTAGCTTTCATTTGGTTGCAGCCAGAGAAACAAGGGTGACAGGGTGGCGCAAGGGAGAACTGTTGTTCTTTGTTATACAGGTTGGTGCCTGTGTGACTAGAAGTTGGTGCTTCCATCCAGTTGGTGCTGGAACACTTAGGGAGTTGTTGCTTCCTTCTAGTGGGTGCTAGAGAAACCAGGGAGTTGGTGCTTCCCTCTAGTTGGTACTAGAGAATCCAGAGAGTTGATGCTCTCAACAAATTGCAACTTGCAAAACAGAAGTTGTAGCCTCATAATGAGTTGGAGCTCATATGTATGATAATGTAAAGAATGTAAAGATTACTTATCATATAAATAAGAAGAGGTTTTTACCCTTTATGGGTTTCCTCAGGAAATATCTGTCTTTGTAGATTTCATATGTGACAATGATCCTGAATGTTCTATTGCTTACTTTCCTGCATTATTGTGATTGTCATTAAGTGCTCTTCAAAGAATTTAAAATAAGCATAATTGTTTAAGCAAGGTGACAACTGATTCACCCCCCCCGCCCTCTCAGTTGCACAACAAAGACCCAAGGGGGGAATATATAGGGTTAAATGTATATTATATGAACCCAAGGAGGATCATATATGGAGATAAATGCACATGTAATGTGTAAATATATATGTAATAGGGTTTTCCTAATAGTAAAGGAGCCTCATGTGTAGGTGTGAATAGGTATATAAAGAGATCATGTATTCATTATTGAAGACATGTGAATTGTGATGTATGAATGTCATTGAGTATTTGGAGGAGGTTTTCGTATTCTTTATGGATTTATTGTATAACTTATCTATCTTGGAGTTGTGCTCCATAATCACATTCTGTACATGGTGTGTACTTATGTTCTATTATGATATTTTAAGCATTTGGATCATTACATTTGGTATCAAATCCAAATGTAATGATAGAAATGCTTAAAACATCATAATAGAATAGAAGTACACACCATGTATAGAATGTGAGCATGGAGCACAACTCCAAGATAGATAAGTTATACATTAAATCCTTAAAGACAAGGATAACTTCCTCCAAATACACAATTACATTCATACATCACAATTCACATGTATTCAATAATGAATAAATTATCTCTATATATACCTATTCACACCTACACATAGGGCCCCTTAACTATTAGGCCGACCCTATTACACACACACACACACACACACATATTACATGTACATTTAGCCACATATATGCCTCCCCTTAGGGTTATATCATATACATTTAACCCTATATATTCCCCTCTTGGGTCATAACATAATACCCTCATTCAAAAATATTTTTCCTCAAAGCTTTGTAATTAAATGCTTCACATGTGATGAAACCAAGTAATACGATTTTATTATGTTCCTACTTTATTTTTTAATTTGATGATGATCCATCCATCCAAAATCAATTATTTTCAATCATAATCCTTGGTGGCTAGTTGTTGCATAATTTTATTTCCTTTGATTCCATGTATTATTGTTGAAGCTTCTCCAATTTTTAGTGGTCGTTTGTCTCTGATAACAATTTGTTGAAGAGTGGTTTTATGATGCCTTATTCCATGAATATTGACAAGTATTCCATATTCTTCCTTGATAATGCTGATATTGACCTTCTTTTCTTCCTTGAAAGATTTATTGGTAATGAGGGTGTCGATATGTTTTCACATTTGATGGTTTTTCTTCACTCTGCACACCTATTTCATCTATCTTCTTTTCTTAGACAAAGGCATCCTTGATCATCTTTTCTTGGTCTTTTATTACTCTAGCCTTGGAGATAATAACATCATATTTGGCATGTAAATCCTTTAGATGGAGTTCAAATTATTCAAGTATATTTTGTTGACCTTATTGAATCTTGTCTTCTTTCTCCTTTTGAAGATATAATGTGACCCCATCTATCAAATTTTGACATCCTTCTTAAATTCTAGATTGCATTTTTTATTTTACCTCATCAATATTTAGGGATTCCTCAACCTGCTTACACATTTCCTCTTGAAGTCTTTTGGTAGATTCTTCATCCAAGATCCTTCTTTCTTCTCGATTTTGACAATTATTCTTTTCTTCTTTCAATATATTAACCTCATCCATTATTTTTTTATTATGATTTCGTAATCTACATATCTCTTCATATTTCTTTTTCAAATCTTCCCTTGAATCACCCTTTTCCCACTTGTCTTTGCTACTCTTTTCTCACTTTAAGTTCTTAACCTCCTTAATGAGTGATTCATTAAGGGATCATATCTTAGAAATATCCCCACCATTCTTCTTAATCTCTTCCTTTGCTTCTTTTAATTCATCTTGAATTTTATACATTTCCCCCGTTTTTAAGTCCTTGATCCATTTGTTTGAGAACAATTCTTCAAATACTTCCCATGTGGCGCTTCACCTAGTATCTTTATCAAGTTTGTACCACCACTTACAAGATTCACCATTAAAATGAAGACCTTCCCCAAAAGGATTCATTGAATTTCTCCTTATCATCCTCAACCATTCCCCAGGATTGATTTCATCTTTTTCTTCATATCCACTAAAGATAGGCATTGCCATTGGTTCTTAATTGAGGCCTAACTCAAACCTAAACTAACAAACTAAACATATTATGAATACAAATATTAAATAGTTATAATCCTTGTTCCAATATAATATTTTATGTTTTCTCTTTCCAATGGATTTTGAATCATCTCAAACGGACATCCCAATCAAAAGTTATGATAATTTTAAGTAAACATACCTTTGAAACCATGATTTGGAGTCTATCCTTCTGGCCAACCTTCCTTTTGATGTATTTTTGAAATTTTGGTCGTTCTTGTTGATTTTTGTAGCTTCAGGAATGGATTCTCACGTTCCCTAGATGTTGGGCACGTGGGAATCATTGTGGGAACCACATTATGCTCTTTGTTTGGAGAAAACTGCCATTGGAATGAAGTTGGGGCTTCATGGGTTTGGTGGTGGGACTTGTGTTGGGGCTTCACACCCACAAGAAAGTCTAATTTGATGTTGACTTGTGGAGGGGCCATAAGACTTGTATATAAATCAGATATTTCATTGTGACATTTTATATTGTGTAGAGAGAGTGGAGACGTGATGGAGTTGGCATAAGTGATTCTGCACTTGTGCCAAGGAGCTTGGTCATTTCATCAAGGGAATGTCTATAACTATGAAAAATATGGCCTAGGGTTAAGGACTCTCTATTTTTTGTTCTTGGTAGGGAAAATCACACTGCACATGTGGGAGGGAGAGGGAGGGAGATTGTTGTAGGAATAGTCACGTATGTACGTGGGTTGCAGTGGGCACAATCTCGTATGTAAGCGAGTTGCAGGAAGGTGAATCATGTATACATGGAATGCAATGGGAACAATTGTGTATGTACACAGGTTGTAGTAAGGCCAATCACGTACATCCATACAAGTTTTATGGGTAGGAGAAGCTCTATATAGGCTAATGTCAGCAACAATACAGGTGATGTTAGGAAGCCATACAATTGGTCTGCTACATATTTGTGGGAAGAGGAATTTTCCAGGAATTTGCTAAGGTTTGGTTTTTATTTTTCTGCTATTGGAGGACAAGGTTGTCCTTAGATTTTGGTGAAATTGTATTGGCTGGGAGGGATGGTTTTTCCCTCATAATTTCTGAAATTGACAAGGTTACAGGACAAAAAAATTGTGTCTCCTGAATCATGTGTGTTGATGATTCATCTATGATCTTTTTGTTTTTGCTACATATATTTCAGTCAATACTTTCAGTGTAAAATTGTTCAGTGATAATAGCTAGGGTTTATTGTTAGATCACTAAGAAACAATTTTCAGATCTGAAATCAATCACATAGAGTTGCATGTGAAAATTGACATGGTATCAAAGCTTGGGATTTGAAGAGAAGGGGGTCATCTTGAGACACATAGTTGTCATACGTGGTTGCACATTTTGTTTTTTTTCGGACAGGTCACATGTGACAGCTCTGATAGGAAGATGTAGTAGTGTTGAGGAATTAACTATGTGAGGGAGCTACAATGTTGTTGCATGTGGCAGTAGGTTAGATGGTAGTTGGTTTGTGACATGGACCAGACTGTCCAGATGAGGATTTGTAGAGTATTGCATCTTGGTTGTGTGGTAGGATGGAAGTTTTGATGGATTGATAGAGAGCTCAATTCACAAAAGTATGTTGTGTGGTGGGTTTCCAACCCTGTGGATGGAATTTCAGTGGCTTGTCATTGTGAGTTGCGGTGGGTTCATCTTGGGTGCTTTGGCACATATGATATGGCTTCATGTGTATGTCAGGTTCACGAGATAGAGTCTTCATTGGGCCGAAGAGTTGCACATTGTCGAGGTACAACAGTGTATGAGGCATTTGACCCAGAAGGATGAGGAAAGTTACAGAGATGAGTTAAAAAGGTATAGAGTGGACTAGATTGAGTATCCATCTGCAACTTGGGATGGTTCAAAGAGAGGACACACCTTCAGTTGTAGTTTATGCGTAGACATAGAGAGTTTTTGGTGACTTGGATTATGGACTTGGGTAGAATTTCATTGGATGGTCGTGACTTGGGTAAGCATGATGCTTTCCTTGAAGGATTGCATGGTTCATATACAGTGGAAGTCACCGACACATGACAGGGCACATGATTTGTTCGAGATCTTCAAAATTTCTAACTTAGGTATGTACATGGAGCTTGGTATGAGGACTAGGCATGTAGTATAGGGATTTGGAGCAGTGGTATTCCAGATGTAGTCATGGAATGTGTTTCAAGTCGAAAATGTGCTATGGGTGTCAGGAGTGTGTTATTAGCCTCAACGATTGAGGAGTAGGGTTATGTAGTATTTTTTTGGGATGGCCAGGTGTTATTGGATGCCTAGAGGATTTATCCCGGGCATAATAATGGTCTTGGAGTTAGAGAGGGAAAAGTATATAGGTTGAGGGACTAGCCTATGCATGTTGTGACCAACATGAGTAGAGAGACAAATGAGGAGAAGCCGATAGCTCCACCAGTGGTGAGGCAGGTTTCCCCACTAGTAGAACATGTATAGAGGGAGAAGGTAGCTCCACCAGTGGTACTGGCTCAGAGGGAGCCAGCGTTCAGAGGGAGTCATCCCTCAATATCTAGTGGGGAGGAGTAGCCTCCCAAGAAACTATGAAGGACAATGGATAAGGAGTAGGTAGATCTGGAGGTTGTGTAGGATCAGAGGGAGCATGACCCCATAGGGATTCAATGGATTCAGAGATAGTTTGACTTCAGAGAGAGTTAGGAGGATTAGAGGGAGATTCAACCATTCAAAGAGAGCCAACCTTTATGTCCATATGGGAGAAAAGCATCTTTCAATACTGTCAGGAGGGTTTCATGGGTTGATATGACCAGAAAGGAGGCTCATGAAAGAGAGGATTCTTGGATCAGGGTGCCTTCCAGAAAAGGATCATGCCAAACAACAAGATTTTCTTCAATGACCGAGGGTGTAGTCAATTAGGAATATTGGAGAGAAGGATTTTATTCGGTGACAAAGTGGGAAACCAATCAGGTGGATTAGAGAGTAGGTGTGGTGGAGGATCCAATGTAATAGATAGAGCTACTCCCGAGGTGGGAGAAAGAGTTATTTCTAGGTGATTGTGGAGTGTGGTGAGAATACCTCCCTCGCTAAGAGGGAGTGTTGATTTTTGTAGCTTCATGAATTTATTCTCATGTGCCCTAGATGTTTGGCATGTGGAAAATTTCATGGGCACCACATTATAATCTGTGTTTGGAGAAAACCTCCATTGGAATGAAGTTGGGGTTTCATTGATCCGGATTATTTTCGGCACGAAATGCGAGCGGAGATATAATAAAGAAATGCACAGAGATATCACATATATTCAATAAGATAACATAAATGTATCAGATATGCAACCATAAACAAAGATATACAGTAATACACGATTTCTATTAATGAAAGAAATGTATAGAGATTGTAAAAATATAGAGTGAAAGACTCACTAGAATGGTGGCAGCTTATCTCTGAGAAGAGATGTGATGGCTGCTCGCATTCGCAAGAAGATGATTACAATGAGGCTCTCAAGGCCTTTTTACAATAAAAAGGAATGCCAAAATTCCTAGACATCCAAAAACCTAACCCTAGGAGATGAAGCACCAAAAGTCATGTGGGCCCCGTTTGGGTAAGTTAGTACATCAACTTCTTGGGGTCGTAACTTTTGCATACAATCTCTGTTTCAGGCGTATGATAGCTCATTGGAAAGGTATCATCGAGGAGATTTATTTTGGGAGATCAATTATGCCTTTGGCTATCATTGGGGACCTTGATCTCGAAAACCCTTCATTTGGGCCCTCAAAATGGCCCCGGAAGTTAAAAACTGCTAAAAGTAGTAAATTGCCAAATTTGCTAGAAAACTGTTTTGAGCGGTTCAGAAAAGGTGGGTGGCCACCGATATCCACTTGGATCATTCATGGGTTTAGTGGTGGGATTTTTTTTGGGATTCACAACCATAAGAAAGTCTAATTTGATGTTGACTTGTGTAGGGGTTTCTATGTTGACCCCTAAGACTTGTATATAAATGAGAGAGGTCATTGTGACATTTCATGTTATGTAGAGAGAGTGGAGACATGATGGAGTTGGCATAAGTGAGTCTGCACTTTTGCTAAGGAGATTGGTGATTTTAGCAAGGGAATGTCTGTAACTATGGTAAATCTGGGCTAGGATTGAGGAATCTCTATTTTTTGTTCTTGGCAGGGAAAAGCACACCGCATGAGTGGGAAAGAGAGGCATCTTAACAAAGTGAATTATACGAAAGTGTATGCGGATTGTAGTAGGAAAAACAAAGTATGTACGCGGGTTGCAGTGGGCATAGTCACGTATATACGTGAGTTGCAAGAAGGTGAATCATGTCTACACAAGTTGTAGTGGGCACAAGCATGTATGTACACGGGTTACAACAAGGCCAATCTTGTACATTCATTCAAGGTTTCTGGGTAGGATCAAGTCCGTATATGATGGCACCAACAACAACACAAGTGATGTTAGTAGGTCGTACAGGTTGTCTGCAACATATTTGCGGGAAGAGGAAATTTCCAGGGATTTTCCGAGGTTTGCTTTTCTAATTTTTTTGTTATTGGAGGACATGGTTGTCCTTAGATTTTGGTGAAATTTTATTGGTCAGGAGGGCTGGTTTTACCCTTAGAATTTCTAAAATTGACAAGGTTATAGATATTTTTTTTGTGTCTCATGTATGTTGATGATTCATCTATGATCTTCTTGTTTCCACTGCATATATTTCAGTCAATAATTTTAGTGTAAAATTGTATAATGATAATAGCTAGGGTTTATTGTTAGATCATTAGGAAGCAGATTTTAGATATGAAATTAGTCACATAGAGTTGCATGTGAAAATTGGCACTTATGAGTCTAAAATTTCGGCCTATATTACTCTAAAATGTCTTATCTACAATTCCATATATCTAACCAAAATTGGATGTGCCAATTGAAAGTTAGGGTAACTTTCCCAAACCTTGTTGAGTTTTGTCCTTTTCGAGAGAGCGAACTTGTACAACATGCCACACGTCCAATATTTGATATATGATTCTAAACATTGTACCAGAAATACTACAGGCTGCCCTATTTCAAATTCAACCAGTCTCACTAAATTTGGATACTTACTAAAGAAGATATGATGATTTTATCGGGAGCACCTATTTGAGACTAGTAATAGGACTAGTAAAAAACCCTATATTCCATAGGGTGTATCTACGAAAGTATAATGAACTAGAAGCCAAATTGTTTACCACATATACCTTGATATGTATTCTTAATAACTTCCCAGTTTCACTCTCTGAAGTTTCCCAGAAAAAAAAGGTATAGTAAAAGTTCTAAAATGACTTGCTCGAAGAAGAAAAAACCCTAGGATCAGTGCTCTGATACCAAATATAATGAACCAAATGATTAAAATATCATAATAGAACATAAGTATACACCATGTATGGAATGTGAACGTGGAACAAAACTCCAAGATAGATAAGTTATACAATAACTCCTTAAAAGAATATGAAAACCTCCTCCAAATACACAATTATATTCATACATCACAATTCACATGTCTTCAATAATGAATATATGATCTCTATATATACCTATTAACACCTACACATGAGTCCCCTTTACTATTAGGTTGACCCTATTACATATATATTTACACATTACATGTACATCTAGCCCCATATATGCCCCCCCTTGGGGTCATATGATATACATTTAACCCTATATATATTCCCCCATTGGGTCATAACATCATACCACTTGTCTTTTGATGGATCATAGATAGCATTATTATATATGTGTCGATATGTTATGGATTTATAAAAAAACCAGTGGAATCAACATAGTTACCAACTTGATGAGAACCCTCTAGAGTTCTCATTTTTTAGAGATTGCATTTAGTTGTTAATTTTACCTCTGTTTCTAAAAGTGGTGCTACCAGTAGCACCCTTTTTTTGGGAGGGTTAAAACTACCACATTTTGAAATTGTAGCCTTAACAAACTCATAATATTTCTAGTGAAAACATTGAAATCAACACCCAAACTAAAAAAGTGGTGCCAAGAGAAACACCTCTTTTTTTCTTTTCTTTTCCAAGGCCAAAATTACAACTTATTTGAAACCATGGCCTTAACAACCTATATTGTTGCAACCTAAACCTTAAAATCAGCCCCAGAATCGAAAAATGGCACTCCTAGTAGCACCCCCCTTTTTTCTAGGTCAAAATTCCAACATTTTTGAAACCCATGGGCTTAAAAATTGATACACTTGCAACCAACATTTTAAAATCAATCCTCATATTAAATAGAGGTGCTACTGGTAGCACCACCCCATTTTATTGAAGCTTAAAATTGGAATAGTTTTGAAACCATCGCCTAAAATCCCACTGCAGTTGCAAACAAAATAATAAAAAAGGAGGAAACCCCCAAAATATGGAAAAAACAAATATGAAAGAAAAAAAAATTAATATATATATATATATATATCAAAGAAAGAAAAAATGAAAAAATATCCAGGACACATTTTTTAAGGGAAAAAAACATTAAAAAACAAATGCAAAAAATATTTAAAAACAAAAATGAATTAAAAAGAAAAAGAAAAAAAATAGTTCATTGGTGATGGTGGGTGCAATTCCTAGAATTTCCTTCTTCCCCCACACACCCGCCTCACCTTTCCCACCCTAACCCCTCACATCCCACCCACCCGCCCCCACCCCGACCCATACCCCCCTCTTTGCCCACCCACCCCTTGCCCCCTCCCTTGGTGCCTGTCCATTAAATGAATGGTGAGACCGCTCCTTTAATGGGTGGTCATGGGAGCATCCCATTCCTTTGACCTTAGCCACTATCGAGCCAGTACTCAAAGAAGTTGTTTCTCATTTGAGCAACAACTCAGTAGTTGGTGAGGGTAGCAAAGGGTACTCCCCCCATGCTTGTGATGTTAGAAAAACAGGATCGCGGAGAAATAAAACAAAAAAAATGAGGAAATAAAACATAAAAGATACAAAATAGAATAGAGACACAGATATATGTGGTTCACCCAGTGTGGGTTACGTCCACCAAATAAATTGTGAGGTCCTTTCTTTTTTATTATCCTGCAAATGAAGGGATACAACCTACAACATACCCGTTGCAACTTCCTCTTCTTTCTCTCACAGTCGCCTCTCTCTTAATACAATATTCACTCACATACACAGTCACAATACAATTCCCTCATAAAATAGGGTTCCTTCTGGGGAGAAAAACCCTAACATAACTTCTACCGTTAGATCTGCGACCTTATAATGAACAGTTTAGATTGACTACGAAATTACAATATTTTACAAGGAAATTTTCCCAAAATATTCTCTTCGAGGGCGCTGTCCTTGAACCCCCGCTAGGGGGGGGGGGGTTCTCCAAAATTTCTCACCCCCCCTGGACCCCTTTGGCAAGAGATGTGATGGGGAAAGCCCCCCCACACTCCCTCATTAGGTAATGGGATCCAAACACGGCTAAAAAAAGAAGATAATCAGGCTCCACAACCAACATGTGAGGCCAATCCTTTAATGGGAAAGTGGGGAGGGAGTCCCTTCCTTCACCCTTAACTACTACTCAAATAAGATTCTACTTGTTTGAGCAACAACTTGGTAGTGGGTGGGGGTGGAGAAGGGGGCTCCCCCCACATTCGCTCATTAAAGTAGTAATCGCGTCGCTCCTTTAATGAGTGGATGGAGGGTGAGGGAGGTGGGGTAGGTGGGTGCGGTGTGGGGGGTTGGGGGAGGGGATCCCCTGACCCCCAATGCATTATTTTTTTTTCATGTTTTTTTTCTTTCAATTTATATATATATATAATTTATTTTTC
>ML776745.1:1295042-1338621 GCA_009831015.1 Picea engelmannii | reverse complement strand
ATATATATATATATATATATATATATATATATATATATATATATATATATATATATTAAGGTTGGTATTTTATATATATATATTTTTAATTAATATTTTATAACTTTTTTCAAGGGTCAGGGATCAGTTCTATGTGAACACAAAATGAATTACACACATTTTTCATATTGTTTTGTAAAAGCACTTTTTAACATAATAAAAGTGAAAAATAAAATTTCATCAAAATCTAAAAAATCTAAAAATATTATAATAATAATAATAATAATAAAATTTATAATAACTTTGATTTTTTAACTAATAAGAAATTTAATTTTCAATTTTTTTCCATCGTGTTTAGTATACATATTAAAATAAATCTAAGTATACATATTAAAATAAATCTTAATACGTTTAATTTAGTTTATATATATAAATTGTGGGTTTAAGGTTTTATTTTTATATATTTAAATGTTGAGGATATTTTGTATTGATCCTAAAGTGAAGTAATATGAAAGCCACTAAAGTGATTATATTTGCTCTTGTTATTTGCGTTGATGACATGTACTTTCCATGTGTTAGTTATGTTAATTTGTCAATTTAAGGTATCTACAAGCTTTCTCTCTAGGGAACTGCCACATATCCACATCTTAATAATTGGATTGCAATATCACTACACCAATGTTGGTTGTACTTCAATCTTATTAGCAAAAATGGTTAGAGAATGTCCTTCCATTTTATACAAAATTAGGTATAGTATTGCGGATTTGTGTAAAAGAAAAAGAGTTTATCTAGATTTTGTCATGTATATTGGACGCGTGGCATTCTACTAAAAGATTTAGTGTTATAGCAATCAACTTCGTTTCTAAGAATACTTTTCATAAAATCTCCATAATGATTATGAGTAAAGATCAATCACCATTATACATTAAAATGCATGGGTTGAGTTATGGTGCCTTCTAATGTAGTTCTAGTTAGCCCTATGACACATTTTGAAATCCCGTTAAGAAGTTTTATCTTCCATGAATTTGAAAGATTCTTCAGCCCTAAGCTTCGATGTTGAATTCGTGTTAAGGTTAATTTGTCAAAGAATTTAAAGGAATTCAATTTCATTTGATTAGGTATAGGGTTCACATGACACTAGTCTGTTATATAAAGATGTCAAATTATTGTTTTTAGTGTCATATCATATCACTGCATATGTGATTTTCCTTAGATGAATTAGGCTGAACACCACATTGCCCACCCCATGTAGACTCTTCCAACCCCAACATTACACAAACAATAAATGATATGATGTTGTAGGTGGTTGAAAATAATAAGAGCTCTTAATCATCCAAAGCCCGACTCTAAAGGATTTGGCCCCTAAGGTCCTAGCCATGGTCGACTCCAATAGGTTGCAAACCTCTTTAACTAGCAAGCTATCCCTTGATGTGGTATAGTAGGGAAGCGTAAATCAAAGACCTCACACACCTCAACATTTGTTGCATTATCATGAAAATGACACACTTGTTGATGACAATGGCTATTCAAAAGAACCTCGATAATTCACTTTTGGTGATTGGTTGATTCAATGCAAGTCCATAACTTAGATGGATAATACTTTTGGTGCTCTTGGTAAGCTCTAGGATAATGATGGTGAGATTGATCATGTAGCAGGTTATTAATATAAGTGACATCATGGAATGTTTGGAGTTCAAGTGATCTCAATATAAATCATACTATTTTCCTAGTGTTGACTTCACTTGGTGGAGTGGATATTTTGTGTTTGTAAAAGCTAAAATTGTAGGGCTTCTTCTGTGTATGTAATTGTCTAGGATTTTCTAGGTGCTAAGTGCGTGTACTCTTATCATTTTGAGGGGAAAGGTGGTGTTGCCCTGTTTATCTCCCCTCAACTTGATAACTCTATTTTCTAGTGGGGGATATACCTAAATCAAATATTGCTACATTTTTTCTCAATTTAGATGGTTAATTGTTGGGGTCTAGTCAAAGTATACATTTCAAATGACATAGGAGAAAGATTGTCCTTTTGGTGTTGGATGGTCAATTCCTTGGATGATCATGGTGAATATTTTAACATGGTATAAAGCCACAAAGACAGGGAGGGGGCACTCCTTGTCTATTTGTCATGTAGGGAAAAAAATCTTAGTTTTCTCTCAAGGCCCAACATGAGATTTATGATCCTAACTAGCATTGTCATTGGAAATTTATGGAGCTGTGCTTCACTTAGACTAATTTGAGAAAGGGGCTAGAGTGAATTTATTAGTGGCTTGACAGAGTCATGCTATTAGAGCATTATTTTCTTCTACTTTTCTTTGAAGAAGGATGACCAATGCATGTATTCAACATGTCCACTCTTTCATATCATCATCTAATTTGGTTTTAATCTCACTAGGGGTGGTGGGGGTGCATAGGGCATACAATGTGCATGCATAGAACCATACATCTTATGAATGTTTTTCACCTTTACAACCTAGGATGTCTTGAGGGCAGAATAATTAGATAACTTGGTGGAAGGATGTCATATCTAGAGCTTTGGATTTTTTATTGGGATATGGAGACAAAATTGTAGGCAATCAACAAAATTGCAGCAAAATAACACGTCTAAGATCTTTAAGAAGTAATTCAAGACATGTAGTGGAGCTCATATGACGAGGGAAAGAAAAATTGAGCTCCTAAGTTGCACCATATACTTTATGGGGATGATTTTATCCAAGAAAAAGGTTCTCAAATGCAAGCAAGATCCATTGGTTGATAACTACAAATAGGTCTATTGAGGCCTTATTTAGAGCTTTGGCTAATAAGGAGGCCAACAAGAAAATATCTTCCTTAAAATATATGTTTGGTTGAATCATTGACCAAGAGGGGATATAGAAAGAGTTTATTGACCACTATAACATGTTTTTTCAAATGTAGGGGCTTACAAAAGACATGAGTCCATGCAATTATGTTTATATGTGGTTCTAGCAAAGGTTTTAGATGAGAAGATGAGAGGTGGATGAGAGTGTGATATTATGCCCTTTTTCTTGAAGAGTTAACTATCTTTCTACATGATTTGGTTGATGATAAAGCACCTAGGTTTGATGGATTTCCATGTTAGTTTTATAAAGGCACATGTAATCCATTTAGACATCTAATTCCATCTCAAAGATGGTCTTGATACTTGTAGCTTTTCAAGTCAACAATTTGTCTCACATTTTTGGGGTCCTTTCCATGCATTTTTTAAGGTTCTAAAGTTCATCTAGGCATCTAGCCAAGTTTGCAAATTTATTTCCAACAATCTAAATAATACCTAAAACATAACAATTAGTGAAAGGCTATTGTCTTGGTAAGCCTTTTTTTGGACGACTCAACTTCGTTTAGCTCAAAATGAACACTTAGCCTTAACTTCATGTTAGGATTAAGGTTCTCTCATCTTAGGGATTTTGCCTCCAAGGGGTTTTTTGGGATTAATATAAAATGTAGCTTCATCCTCTCACTATGGTTTTTTTTCGAATAATCCTAGTTGTTGATGCAGGAACATCGTTGGCAAGCATGGGGAGAAGGACCACTCAGTGCATGAGAATCTTTTCAGAATCTCAACGATGATAGTCTCGGTGAATATTGTGAAGCACGTCTGAACTCAATGATTTTTAAGCACACCTAAACTCAGCGCCAGAAAAATCTTTGAAGAACGCTTGAATGATTGCGAGCGAAGTGGGAGTTTCCACTCCTGCTCTGGAATGTGACTGATCTAAGATAGTCGTTAGGTTAGGTTTTGGGGTAGACAAGTAGTCGAGGGGAACCCTAAGAATCCTCTGAGATAAATAGAGGTTATCTACGCCCAAATGAGGCTAGCTGCAAGTTAGTAGGATATTTTTGAGTTTTTAGTTTTTGTTTTGATTATAGTTGTAGCCATTTTCACTTTTGAATATAACAGAGGAAAATTGACCCAATGCATGGTGTGGACATTGTTTGCAATTCCCTGTTATTGTGTTTTATGAATGCTGGAGACATCAATGATGTAGAGAGTGAAGAAGTAGAAGTTGAAGAAGATGTGGGAGAGGATGTTGCCGAATAAAGCTTGCTGAGAGAAGTCACCAGATTGGGAGGTAGAGCCAAGATAGAGGTCCCAAGTATGAGGGAAATTCAGATGCTGAAGAGCTGCTGGATTGGGTAAGATCCATGGAAAAACATTTCGAATATGAAGAGGTCGATGAAGATAAAAAGGTGAAAGGATGTCACCAGCCTAAAATGACATGCAATGTTGTGGTGGGATGAACTGCATGATGAGAGGAGAAGCAAAGGCAAACAAAAGATAAAGAATTGGGACAGAATGGTAGCCAATATGAAGGCTAAGTTCATGCCCAAATATTATCAAATCAACCTGTTTAGGAAGATGCAGAACCTGAGACAGAAGGGGATGACAGTTAAGGAGTACACATAGGAGTTCTACAGACTGAACATCAAAACTGGACAAAGGGAGAAAGATGAAGAAAAAGTTTCCAGATATATAAATGGCCTGACATATGAAATCTAGGATGATCTCAGCATGATGTCAGTAAGGAAAGTGGAGGATTCTTATCATTTTGCATTGAAGGCAGAGGAGAAGTTGGCCATAAAATAAAGCTAGCGAGGAAGAGGTAAAAGCTCAGCCCCAAACAAAAGCAAGGGATTTACCCATGACAAGGCACATAAGTCTAAGGATGAGGCTGAGAAACCACACAATCACTTGGAAAGAGGACGAAGTTCCCAAGGAAGACAGGGTGGTGGGAGAAGTTCTTCTAGAGGAAGAGGAAGAAGAGGAGGAGGATAAGTAAGATGTTATGCCTGTGGAAAGACATGGCACATGTCTTGGGAGTGTCCTGAGAAAAATAAATAAGGATGAGGTGAAGTTCACAATTCAGAAGCACAGAGAGGGAATGTTGAAGCATAAGGAGCAGATGATGGAAGATCCCTGATGCTGAGGAAGGTTCTCTTAAAACTAGAGACAGAGGTTGAAAAGCTAGTGCAGAGGAACAGTCTCTTCAGGACAACTTGCAAGACTAAAGACAAAGTATGCAAGGTGATAATTGACAGTGGGAGCACTGACAACTTAGTATCCACAGAGATGGTGGAGAAATTGGAGTTGGAGACAACTGCACATCCGAAGCCATAGAAAGTCTCATGGTTGCAGAAAGGACACCAGGTAATGGTTACTAAAAAATGCTTGGTTGAATTTAAGATAGGAGGATATAGAGATGAAATTCTATGTGATGTAATTCCCATGGATGTATGCCATATTTTGTTGGGAAGACCATGGCAGTTTGACAGGAATGCCATTCATTATGGGAGGAAGAATACATACACCTCAGAGAAGAATGGTAGAACACACATGTTGATGCCAATAGAGGAGAAGAAAGTGAAAGAGGAAGCCAACACAAGCATACTTCTCATGAGTGGGAAGGAACTCCTGAAAGAAGTCAAGAAAGAACACGATATGCAATTCGTTGTGGTGAGGAGACCCAAAGTTATCTTTACAAGTACCTTGATGGATGATTTGCCTGAAGAAGTCCAGGAATTGTTGGATAATCTTGTTGACATAGTGGTGGATGAGCTTCCTAACTCACTGCCACCCATCAGAAGTATCAACCACCATATTGACTTGATACCAGGAGCAAGTCTGCCAAACAAAGCAGCATACAAATTGACACCTCGAGAGAATGAGTAAGTGAAGAACCAAGTCCAAGAGTTGTTAGACAAGGGTTTGGTTAGAGATATATTGATTCCATGCGCAGTACCAACTATGTTGAGTCCAAAGAAGGATGGAGGATGGAGAATGTGTACAGACTCAAGAGCCATTAATAAGATCACCATTAGGTATAGATTTCCTTTACCAAGAATGGATGATTTAATGGACCATTTAAATGGAGCAGATTTCTTTTCTAAAATAGATTTGAAAAGTGGATATCACCATATTAGAATGAGAGAGGGTGATGAGTGGAAGACAACCTTTAAAACGAATGAAGGTTTGTATGAGTGGCTTGTTATGCCATTTGGATTAATAAATGCCTCGAGTACTTTTATGAGGTTGATGAATGAAATACTGAAATATTTCAATGGCAAGTCTGTGGTTGTATATCTGGATGATATACTGATCTTTATTAGGACTAAAGAGGAGCATTTGAGGCACCTGACACTAGTGATGAGGAGACTATAGCAGGAGAAGCTGTTGATAAATATGAAGAAGTCCTCTTTTATGAAGACATAACTCATTTACTTGGGTTTTGTGATCTCTTCAAATGAATTGAAGATGGATCCAGAGAAGGTGAAATCAATCAAAGAATGGTCGTCACCAAAAAGTATGTTTGAGGTAAGGAGATTCCATGGACTAGCAAGTTTCTATAGGAAGTTCATCAAAGACTTTAGTGGAATTTGTGCACCAATGATGGATATAGTGAAGAAGAAGCACAAGTATTTTAAATGGACAGATGAGGCTGAGAGGAGATTCAACATATTGAAGGAGAAAATAACAGAACGACCAATTCGGGTCTTGCCGAATTTTGAAAAGACATTTCAGGTGAGATGTGATGCAAGTGGAGTTGCAATTGGAGCAGTTTTGAGCCAAGATAATAGACCTGTTGCATATTTCAGTGAGAAGTTGAATGAGACGAAGAAAAAATACTCCACGTACGATAAGGAGTTTTATGCCATAATTCAAGCCTTGAAGAAGTGGAGACATTACCTTGTCCCACAGGAATTTGTCTTGTATAGCGATAACCAGGCTTTACAATTCATAACCAGACAGGAAAAATTGAATCAGAGGCATGCAAAGTGGGTTGAGTTTATGAAAAAATTTACTTTTTTCATAAAACATATTGATAGGAATGCTAACAAAGTTGTTGATGCATTAAGCATGAGATGTTTGATTCTACAGGAATTTTAGGTGAAGACCTTGGGGTTTGAACACCTTAAGGACATCTATTGTGATGATACAGATTTCAAGGAAGCATATGAAGAATGTTGTTGGTTACTCTCCTCTATTATACTCTGAGCTTCTTATTGACCCAAGGTTCATGTCTTTCGGGTTTCCAACAAAGCCTCTAAAACTATCGGCCCTCCTGGTAAACCAGAAGGCAACACAACACACAAAATGTGTTGCGTAGTCTCACCTGAGATAGGTTTAGTGGGTGGCTGTAAGACTCAGGTGTTTACAACCCAAGATTAAGTAGGATATACAAGATCTGTATTCAGAGCCATTTACTATAACTTGTGATCATAACCTACTATTATTCGTGACTACACATTACCTTCAACAACTTATTTCCTTAATAACGCAACCATATTTCATAACAATATAATAACCCATTCATTCATTAAGAACAATATGTAACTACTGAGAAGAGGATAAATATATGCATGCATTCATCACATTACACATATATTACCTTAGTTCACCCCCTCCTGGGCTACGTCCACAAAGATTTGTCTCTCGGCTCTTTTATTATGGTAGTTCTACATCTACAATGTCGTGCGCTTACAATTCTCCTCAGATGGGTAAGATCTATATGAGGTGAACTAGACTGCACCAGGCTCCTCATCCTGCGATATAATCCTCAAGATATACCTTCTATCCTCTCCTCTAGCTCAACATATTACAAAATAGTTCATACCAAAATCGTTACATATCGCATCAACTCATAGATATCTACGATAATGCAAAGCCAACGACTAACTAAATTGGAACAACTACAAAATCCCTAAAAAATGTAGAACTTTGAACTCATCCACAATACCTCAGTATCGATATTTATACATATTTGGCACTTCATCCATTACAATTCATTACCAAAACCCTAAACTTAGCGACGTTAGGTCTTCCTCCCATGTGCGCGTGTTGTTCCTCCATCCAGTTATCGCTTTCCTTGTGCACACTTTCTTTCATGCGCGCATGTTGTGTTTCCTTCCAGCTGTCGCTTGACTTTCTGCATGCTTTCTTTCCCCACGATCATCCTTCTTTCCACTTCAGATTGCTGCCAATAGGCCCCCAACACTGACATGTGGCTCGTCTTGAGCCACCTAATCCTTCTGAGTTTCCTTGATCTCCTTGTTGATCGTCTGGAACTTTTCCTTGAGCTATGCTGCTTGTGTCAACACCTGCATGGTATTCTCCTTGATTGTGTCCACTACCTGGACTACCACTTCATTGCTGATCAATCCTGCACATTCTTCCTGGGTCTGTGCTATTTGTGTCTTAGCTTCCTCTACATGTTCCAATACTTCTGCTACCTTCTCCTGTAATGGCTCCATTTGAGCCTGATGCTCATGTTTCTGCATTTGCGTAGTAATGAATTCTGCCTACAACTTCTTCATGTCCCGCGTCCCTTTGACTCGTTCTAGGATTGGTATTGTCTTCTACTTCTGCTTGAGCTCTTAGATCATTGCATTGATCCTTTCCTCTTCCTTATCCCACCGTTGGACCTGCGGATCCTCCTCCAACTTGGTCCAAAGTTGCACTGCTTTGTCGAACAAGTCAGTGGCTCTGCTGACCTACTACTCTATCTCTTGTAGTTGTGTTGTTGCTTCCTACTTCCTTTGCTCCTTCACTATTGGTGGATTGGTTGGTATGAGCTATTCTCGGAGATTCTCCATCTCCTTCTGGTATTGCTCGATTCCCTGCACAATCTGATCAATATTTTCTGCTACTGCAAATTCATTCCCCTGCGTGGTGTTTGGAAGATTCTAAAAAATTCCTCCTACTCTTCATTCCAGTTTGTTGCCGCGTTCTCTTTCCTCCTGACTTTCAGACTTGTCCTACTCCCAAATTTTTCCAGCACCTCTCGCTTCTCTATTGTTCGTTGTAATTCGACTAAGTCTTTGTGTGAAAGAGACTGTACCTCGTGGTCGACACTAACCTGCAACTTGTGTAGTGCCTTGGATGGCATCTGCATCAAGACCAATTGGATGTGGCTTAAATCCTTCAAGGGTGTCTGCCCCATGATTTCATCCATGCGCAACATACTAGGTGTGATGTAGAATGTTGTGTTTGCGTGCGGCAATGAGTGGACTGGTTCTTGTTCTTCTATCTCCACTCTTTCCTCGGTCTGTGGTGCTGATGGTTCTATGCCCCTAATGTTTCTTGCTATCTGTCCTTCCCCAATTTGTTTGATGAGTTGTTGTATGTCTACCAACTCCTCTTGGATCTTGTCCTTGTGACGTGCAGCATGGTCGAAGTCCTCAACTAGAAAATCCTGGACCTGGACCATTCTGGCGATCATCTCCCCATCGTGATCCATGATCGTATATTCTGGCGGTGTTCATTGTGCCTTTGATTTCTTGCGCGTGCCTCCTATCTATGTGGCTGATCTCTTATTTCCCCATGGTTCCTGTGTGTTGGGATTTGAGGCGGTCTCCTATGCTCCCTCAGCTTGTTTCTTTTTTTCCCTGGTCAACTGTGTATTCTCCTTCTTCCCCATCTGGGTCCCTATCTTCTTTGGCCCTTTGTCTACCTGTGTTGGCTTGCCTTGGCCCATTCTTGGTTTCTTGGGCACTTGGATTTCTGGAGGCTGCGTTTCTCCCTGCTTTGCCTCTTCCTCTACTGTTCTTTCCGACACTTCCTAGGTAATGGCTAGAATTCTCCATTCCTCGGGCCATTCACTGATGACCATTTCAATATCACCCTCTATGATGTAGTAGTGCATCTGTAGCCACTGTTTCTCCGGATCATTCCTTTCCTATATCCACATTGTTTGTCGTGTTGCTTGGAATTTGGCGATGTCGGCAGATCGTGCGACAACTTCTGGTGTAATTCTCCACGTCTTGGAGATGGTTTCCCGTAGGTCACATAGGTATCCCTCAAAAATGGATTCGTTCACCTTCTTTCTCCTAGAGTATGGCCTAGCTCTGAGAATCAAGTATCTCTCTCCCTGCGGCTTTGGTTTGGTACAAAAAACTACATACCTTGGCTCCTGCAATCCCATGAAGGCTATTAAGGTAATCAATGATGAGTAGTGGAACTATGTGCCTAGGTCCTGCACATCCTTGCAGTCCTCTAGGAACAAGTTCGATAAGTATGGCACCTAACTCATTGAGGTGCCTTCTACGCATTGGGTTGCAACTGCAATAACTCCAGGTGAGACTTCCTCCTTGCGGCATTTTCTTAGAAGCTTGCAGGCTAAGATTTTCGCACCCAATTGTGTGGCTGCATTGTTGATCCTTTTTATGATTATCCCTATTGTCCCCCTGGTGGTGACACACTTCTTCTTCATCTCTTCTGCTAGCGCTTTCTCCTTGGTTTTGTCATCCAAAAACAACGCAGGATCCATACCCCGAATTGGTAATCTTGGTATTTACGCTATAAGCTCAATGGTTATGGGGATGGCCTTGTCTAGCCAGATATCCCCTCCATGTGTAACTACTAATAGTTGTTTGACACACGTTGTTGTGTATTGGCCTCTGCCAAAATGTGGTAGGTCCAGCAAACCTATAATTCCCATTTTCTCCAGCCCAGTTGCCGGCTGGTATCGCTGGTTGATCGGTTCTCCAACTCGAGTTGTACTCGTGTTCTATATAAATACCCTCTACGCAAGTTCTGGGAACTTGGCTTCATCTGTTACATCCTGTTCTAAATATTTGAGCTTCTTGACATGGCCCAATAGCTTTGTTCCTACTTGTAACCCAACTGGTATGCACGGTAGAACAATTTATGCTACAGGTTTCTTACGGGGTGACCTTGGTATCTGTATTTTTCCTTTCTGCTGTAGTGGTGGCTGGCTCAAAGTTCCAGCGACTTCCGGTTGCTCCTCTGTAACCCATTCCAACCAGGCCGAGACATCTTCACCCATATCCCCTACTGGGTTTTCTGAGATGGTCGTTTGAGACTCATCTAACTCCACTGCTACTATTGGCTTCAGCGCCGTGCCATTGACTTTCAGAGTTGCTTCCGTATTCTCCGGTTGCATCTCTTTCGGGGTTTCTGCTTCCTGGTTCTATGGCTCCTGTGCCGCTGCTGGCGTATCTATATTCATGGCCTCTACTGCTAGCTATTAGATTTCCTCCAGTATCGGCATGGATTGTACTAGTATCGTTTATGGGGATGGGATTTCGTCCATATTGAAGACTTTTGGTGACTCCTTTTCACCTTCTTCCGCTTGTCCTCGTGACCTAGTTTGAACTCTGGTTTTCCTGGTGGTATGGCTTGCTTATGCTTGCTTAGGCGGTGCCATGGAAGTGAATGTCGAATTTCTACTGGACTCGAACGGTCTCTGTGGTCTCCATGAACTCTCTCTGTGTTCTTTAGCCTCTCTTTCTCTTTGTCTATTCTGTCTTCGTGAATAGACTATGGGCTCCCTCACCCGTGTGTTGTATGGATTTCCCATGAATCTTGTCGAGGACGATTCCTTGAATATTGGTTTAATGCATCTTGATCACTGGTTCAATGCATATTTGGCAGTTTCGTACTTGCCATTACCCATATTGTGTCATCTCCAGTTGGCGCAATTAATGTGGCATCCCATCGGTCCTTTCCTCATTCAATTTTGTCTAGTGTTACCTTTTCGTACTGCTTTAGTCAAATTTCCTTTTCCCTCTTGTTTCCCTTTTGATGTGACCGTTATCCTTTGCCGGATTTGTGTTTCTAAACTCATGTGGCCTTTTTACTTTTGGCGCACTGCGCTCGCTTTGGTTTTGTTTCCTTTTTGTTCTATTTCGATTTTTTTTTTTTACTGCATGGTGGATGGTCGACTGTCCTTATACATCTTCAGTCAGCTCCCATTGATCATTCCTATGAGTTCTGTGCCTGCCTGCTAAATCTCTTAACTGTACATCTCCTCCATCTATGATATATTTTACCTGGTATGGACCTAACCAATGCATTTTGAGCTTTCCCGGGTGCTGAAACGATTAGTTGTCATACATCAATACTAGATCTCCTTCCTTGAACGTTTTCTTCTTGATGTGTCTATCATGCCAAGCCTTGTCTCTGGCCTTCTAAACTTGTTGGTGGAACCTGCTAATATTCGGTCTTCCTCCATGGTTAGTAACTGATTCAGTCTCTCCTTTGTGTGATGCCTGCTATGCGCAAGATTGGTACTAAGAATTCTAATGGCACCACTGCTTCTTGGCCATAAACCATTTTAAATGGTGTGTGCCCTGTCAACTTTTTGCATGTATTCTTGTATGCCCATAACACTACTGGTACTTTGAGGTCCCAGTCATCTTTGCTGACGTTACAGATCTTTGTCAGCACGTTCTCCATAATTTTGTTAAAGGCTTCCACTGTGCCATTTGCTTGTGGATGATATAGTGTGCTCTTCTGATGATGGACTTCAAACTCTTCAGTCTTCACACGGATGGTGATGTTTATGAAGTGTGTGCCTTGGTTGCTCATCAAAACACTTGGGCACCCAAATCTGGTGATTACATGATCAAACAAAAACTGCGTTGTTGTTTCTGTGCTGCAATATTTTACTGGTGCGGCTTCCACCCATCTTGTTAAATATTCCGTCACGGTGATAATGTACTGAGCCCCTGTTCTTTTTGTGGGTGGGTTGATTGGTCCCACGAAGTCTATTGCCCACTTGTCAAATTCCTGTAATGTTACTTGTGGTCGTAATGGCATCTCGTCCCTTCTATTGGTTTTTCCTACCCTTTGATAGACATCGCATCCTTGACAGTACTCCTTCGATTCTCTGTGAATCGTTGTCCACCATAGTCCTACGCACAATACCTTTTGCGTAGTATCTTTACCTGCATAATGCCCTCTTGTTATTTTCTCGTGGGCCTCTTCTAGGAATCTTGGTCTTTCGTGTTCTAACACATATCTTCACAAGATGATATTTGCTCCCATCTTATATAAATGTCCTGCAATCAGTTGATAGTCGGTCGCGCAGACTACCAGGTTTTTCTTCTGTGCGGTGATATATTCTTGCGACACACTACCTGTACTCAAGTAATGAATGATGTTTGTCAAATATTCATTAGCAATCTATACTGATAATAGTTGTGCATCCAAAAAGTTGTCTTCTAAATTCGTAGGTTCTTCTCCATTTGTGACCCTTGATAGGTGGTCAGGTCCTGCATTCAATTTTCCTAGTTTAACTATTACTTCAAAGTTAAATTCTTGAAATAGTAGTAACCATCGACAGATTATCCCCCCCAACACTGGCTTGTTGAATAGGTATTTTAGGGCTAAGTGATATGTGAACATATTAAATTGTTTTCCCAATAAGTAATGTCTGAATTTCTGCAGTGCATAGACCATGGCTAGGCCTTCTCTTTCTATCGTGTTATAGTTCTGTTATGAGTCTGATAGCTTTCTGCTTTCAAATGCTATCGGTTGATCCAAGTCTCCCGCTCCTGGATGCACCAAGATAGCTCCAAGTGCTATCGCTGATGCATCTACATGCACATGGAATGTCTTCTCCCAGTCTGGAAATACTAATATCGACGCGGTAACCATCTTTTCCTTCAAGGTATCCAGACCATGTTGACACTCATTGTTCCACTGAAACTTCGTATCCTTCCTTAACAACTTTTACATTGGTGTAGTTATCTGCGCATATCCTTTGATGAATCTCCTATAGTATCCTATGTGTCCTAACGTCGCTCTTAGCTGACAGACTATTTTTGGTGCTGGCAAGTTAACAATGGCTGTGATCTTTGTCGGATCTACTAATAGACCTTGTTTTCATACTATATGACCTAATAGTATCCCAAACGATGTTCCAAATATGCATTTCTTTATATTTAGTGATGTCTGGCACTATCTGCATCTTTCTAACATGAGTCGTAAAACTTCAACATGGTTTTTCAATAGACTATAGACTGTCCAATCATCCCGGTATACTTCAAGAATTTGATGGATGAATTCTTTAAATGCTGTGATGACCACTCTGGAGAATATTGTTGGTGCATTCTTCAATCCAAACGACATGACTATGTACTGATAATATCCCCATTATGTCGCAAACGTGGTTTTGTATCTGTCCTCCTGTGCTATCTTAATCTGATGATAGCCTGAGAATCCATCGGTGAATGAGTAATATTCATGTCCTCCCACCTTCTATAACACTTCATCTGTGAACGGTGTAGGGAATGGGTCATGTAAGCATGCATCATTCAACTTCCTCAAGTCGACGCATATCCTAATCCCTCCTTGTTTCTTGTCCTGTACTACCATTGGGCTTATCAATTCTGACTCCTCAACTGGTTCTATGATGCTGTCTTCGAGCATCCTGTCGATCTCATGTTTGACTTTCTCTTTGTATATTGGGTTCAATCTATAGGGTCACTGTCTAATAGGTCTCATGTCAGTTTGAATGGTATCTTCATTTTTGCTAGCTCTCCGGCTATACCCTTCATCTCTGTGAATGTTGTGGGAAAGAGGTCACTATATTCGCGCAACAACTCTGTGATGCTTTCTATTGTTTGCTCATCCCAGTAATCTCCAATGCTGGCCATTTTGGGCTACTCAATTGTCCCAATGTTAACTTTCATTACCTTGATCGACGCAGAAATGACTTCAGATTCTATGGGTGGGCCATCCACGTCTCTTTCACCTTATAATTCTTTGATTTGAATATCGCGAGGATCATCTTCATTCGGTTCTTCCTCCTGTACATCGTAACATGCCAACAGGTCCTTAAATGTCTATTTGTTTCGCTGTTGTTCTTCTGTGTTCAATTATACTTTTGGTTCTTTGATGAATATTACTCCTCTGATCCGTTTAAGGGTTACTTCTATGTTGGGGTTCTCATGTTCAAATGAGAAAGTGATTGAAAAATTATGTTGCAATGTCGTCCAGGTCATTGTTCCCTTGCGCAATTCATGGTATGTATACCAATTCACTGGTATGCCCTATAGAGTGTGTATGAAGTAATGAGGCCATTCGTCTAGGGGTGTCATTTTCCACAATGTTTTGCACTTCTCCAAGTGTTCCGATGGTGTCCCTTGTCCTTCATACTTTTTTTGTTTGTTTTTTTTCTATTTTGCGCCAAACCTTATGCACAGTAACCGCTTACATTGGTACCAATCTGTGATTGTCTCCTTGTGTGCACCCCACCATCTTCCAGGTGTGGCCTTAAGTGCTAATTCAAGTGCTAACAGTCTTTGGTTCTCTAACACTGCGTCTTCGTATTGTTTCAAGAATGTTTCCAACTCGTTTAGTCCATGGAAACTAGGTGGTTCCCTGATTTCCATGCCTACCCATTTTACTATGTGGTCTATTCTTGCAAATCTTCACATGGATACTTCATGTAGCCTCTACTGCCGGTTCTCTAAACCAGTGTCCGAGTTTGTTGCACATGAAGTAATTCTCCACCAACTGAGTACCCCATCTGCAGTTGGGTTTACGAAATTCTCATCGCACGCAGTTGTTCTGTACAACTGGCCAATTTCCTCAAAGTCTATGCAAGTAGGCTCTACAAATCTCTCCCCTTCTGATGGGTCTAATGGTGCGATGACCCTATATTCTCCCGACTCAAATGTCATTTTCCTGGTTTTCAAATTGATTATGGCCTGGTTGTCAAACGCCCAATCCATACCAAGAAATGTTGGATACGGTGTTGTACCATCCACTATTTCAATGACTTCAAAGTCTGCTTTAGTGCATACTCCATCAAGGTCTACGGTCACTCCTTTCAGTTTACCGATTGGTAGGACTCTATGTTGGTTTGCTAGTTTCAATTGAACATGTGAGTATCCTAATGTTGGATCTCCCATGCATTGCCATGTCTTCTTTGGTAATACATTCATTTCTGAGCCTAGATCCAGTATTATGTCTCCCATATTGAAATCCCCAATGTTAGCATCCAGTCTAAATTCCCTACTTGTTCTTCTTTTAGTGTGTAGGTGATTAATTGTTTTTGGTTCTAGCTTTTCTTCTGTCTCTCTGCTACATTTTTCTAGTATGTTTTGCAAGACTTTCATAGATCATGGATCATTTAATACCTTTACACATGATTGCAAAAAGCCTTTGATTGTACTTACTTGTCCCATGTGTTTCATCCCGTTTGTATGATCCAATGATGGAGGCATCTCATATTTTGGTGCTTCCTTGTATTGCTATGCAATTGAAGTTGATGACATTTCCTCCTTCTAAAATTCTTGTTTAGCTTGCTTGAATATCTCCTTCTCCTTTTGCGCGTCAAACTACTTTTTTGGTTCGGTGTTCTTCTTCACCCACTGATTTTGTTCTGGTTCATGTTGAACTGCGTCAGTTCCTGTTTTATCTCCTCCACGAGTGACTATGTTGATGTTTCGTCCTTCATCCCTTGCTTCAGCTGAGATCCACTGAACATTCTAGTTGTTTTGATTCCTCTTTTCCTGAATCTTTACTAGTAAGGTCGGAGATTCCTCTGTATCATGGTCCGATGCACGACAATACATACAAGTTGCTGGTGGTAGTGGACATTCCCGTGCATAATGTCCTAGTTGTTGGCCATTGTGACATGTTACGGGTCCTCTACCTCATCTGAAACATCCTCTAGCTCCTCCTCCTCCTCTGTAGCCTGCTCGATCGCCTCTCAATGTGTTATACTGTGGCGCCTGATTATACTATGTGGTATGTTACTGAGGTTGTGTCGGGTTGTACTGCAGATGCATGTTATTGTATAGTTGATGTGCAATATTATATTGTTGCTGCACAATGTTGTATGGAGATAGGACTGGATTGAACTATGGTGTTGCTTGCCTAGTCATCATCTCAGCCTGTACTCTATATGCATCTGATTTCCTTTCTCGCATCAGCTCCATAGTTATGCAGTATTTATCGTCGTGGCCCACTGACTTACAAAAGGTGCAATATGAACTCTTTGGGACTCTCTGGTATTTATGCATCATCGTGCAGTGATAAGGGTTGTAACCCAATTTCTTGCAGATTTCGCACCATAGTCCTCCCGACGGTAACGAATTTGGCATACCTACTGCCATATATTGTGTGAACGTTAGGCATTCATTCTTGTGGTGTCCTTCCGTCCTGCATGTGGTGCATCAAATGTCTTCTCGTTTGTCCTTGTTCTTATTCTGGTTCATTTGAAATGTTAGATTCTTAAAATCCTCCTTCAATCCCTCGATCACTGGTTTTGTCTGTTGGTACTAGTTCTCTTACAATTGCAAGGCTGCTTGCAGAGCCTCTGCCTGCGTCTGAAATTTCTGTTGTCGTAAATTTTATTTTAAGTGTGGGAGTAGTGAGTTGACAAACAGGTGCCGATGTTGAATATAAGTCATGAGGTATTTTAACTTTCCCTTCAGTTGCTTGAATATTTGATCGATCTCCCATACAAACTCTCCTGTTTTCTATCTTATTTTGATCATCTCATTCATGTACTGATCCTATGAGCTCGACTTCTGGCACTCATTTATTAATAACTTCTTAATGTCGACCAGTTTCCTTGTCATCCCTGGGGTACTGTTTGTGTCTAGACTCATGTACCAGACTAGCACGCAGTCTCTTAGCGTAATAGCTAGTTGTGCGAGTTTGGTATCTTCATCAGTGATCTATTTTTCTTCCCAGATCTTTGCACAAATGAACAAGTTCTTTTCAGGGTCTTCTGTTGCTTCTCTCCGAAATTCTGGTAACCTGATGGTGGGATCATGTTCTTCCATCTTGAATACTGAACTACTACCTCCTTCGGGTGGTGTAGATACTAGACTACTGCTGCCTAGACTGGATCCTCCATTTGTTTCTCCTTGTGTAGATGTACTTCCTGTTGTCGGACTTCCTCCAAACTTTGGTTGTCTAAATGGTGGTGTTCTCTTTGGTGTATTAGTCACACATGAGTTTATGGGTTTTGCACTGACATTAATATGGATAGGATGGCTGCCTTCTCCTCCCGCTCTCACACCTCTTGTCTTCCTTTCATATGTTGCACGCACGATTTCCTCAATCTACTCTATAGACCGGAGATCCTCTACCTCTTCCTCATCACTCACCAAGCCTTCCCTTGCGGCTATAGATCTCTTCTTGGTATTCATCGTGTATTGGTAGGGTACTCCGCTATGTGTCCTTCCCATCGATTCCAAGATCCACTTGATCTTGTCGTCGTCCATCATGATTGGGTCTAAAGGCTCCTCCTCTTTATTTCCCTTATCCTTACCTCCTTCCATTCGTCCTCTCTCTATCAGTGCTTCCCCCCTTCCCCCATGCACGTAGGGAAGTTTAGTTGTCTGATTCCATTATCATTACACCTTTTTTATATAACAGTATCTTGATAGAAGTATATAGTGATCGAATGTACCTTCCTCGAGGCTTGCATAGAAATTAGTGCTTTGTTGCACTCTATGATTTCGCTGTGTCAAATGCAAATTTTGTTATGAAGCCTGCCACAATACTGTCAAACCAAAATTCTACTGCACAGGTGAAGTTTTTGTTCACCTGTTGTAACTTCTCAATCTGTACAGGGGTCCACTCTAACTGTTGAATCTGGTTCGTCGTGTGGTTATCCTTCAACCTTATTATCCACTCCTGCAATAGATGTGGAAAGTCATAGAAAAAGATTTCGTGCAAATCAGTAAACACGTATTTGTCCATATATTTGTGGGGTGTTATTCTAGGGTTTCTATTGTCTTTCTGTGAAAACTCTAGCTCTTTGGTTCTCAACCAAATTTCTATTTCTACTTGTGTAGTGTTCCATGGTATCAACATTCCCTTCTAATGGCTCATTTCTCTCTTCTTTTCTTTGCTCGTTCCTCACTCACCCTATCTCAGTTACTCAATCCGCCTATGTTCCTACCAATGGAAACAAAACCATTTGTTGGTTACTCCCCTCTATTCTACTCTGAGCTTCTTATTGACCTAGGGTTCATGTATTTCAGGTTTCCAACAAAGCCTCTAAAACTATCGGCCCTCCTGGTAAACTAGAAGGAATCACAACACACAGAATGCACTGCATAGTCTCACCCGAGATAACTTTAATGGGTGGCTATAAGACTCAGGTGTTTACATCCCAGGATCGAGTAGGAGATACAAACTTTGTATTCAGAGCCATTTACTATAACTTTTGAACATAACCTACTGTTATTCACGACTCTGCATTACCTTCAACAACGTATTTCCTTAGTAACACAACCATATTTCATAGCAATATAATAACCCATTCATTTGTTGGATTACTGAGAGGGGCAATGAATCAGTAATAGCATAATTATTATCCTTTTTCTCCAAATAATCCAAGTGTTATATCAATGTAGAATTATTATCCAATAATGAGAAATAAGAAAAGAACAATCACACACATACACAGTACACCAGTGTTTTACGTGGAAACCCAAATCAAGAGAAAACCACATAATTCTTATCTTATATGTCTTGAAGAATTACATTCATTGGAAGCACCAAATTCCTTTGTTTTCCAGCTTTAAATGGAAGGAGGCTCCAACCCCCTAGTTTCTCAGGCTACAACCTAAGGGAAGCTCCAACTCCCCAATTCTCTAGCTACAATTAGAAGGAGGCTACAACCCCCTATGTTCTTTGGCTACAACCAAAAGGTGGCTACAACCACCTGTCCTTGCCCCATCCAACCGCCTTGAAGTTGAAGTAGAATGATGGAACCACTGTCACACTTTCATTGTGATATAGACCACTGTAAACATGTACCAATAAACTTGAACCATGCATCAACCATGCATCAACCTATACCTCAACCTGTAATCAACCTCTACCATAAACAAGTGCATCAACCATGCACCAACCTATACCAAACAATCTGTAGTCAACCTATACCATAAACAAGTGCAACCAACCATGTACCAAGTATGTACCAATCATGTTTCAAGTACTGATCAATTATGACTCATCAATATGTACCAACATCATCAACTATACACCTCATGTATGTGCCAACTCATCAACTACTTATCTCAACCATGTACCCAACTTGTACCTCAACCAAAATCCCTCATCAATTTCATCATCCAAATATGATTTGTAACTATGTAATAGACCTGGTGTATATGATCACATACCTCCAAACCTTCCTTTACTTTAACAACAAGAGACAAGCATTTTCATCAAATGTTTCTTTAGTCTCACAAGACTAGTTTTGGATTAGCCAACAACCCTAACTTGAAATAATCATAAATTTGTACCTGTAATGAATAAAGATCTAAAACTAATACTAAATGTTACTCAGTGTGTTTTATGCAATTCCTCCAGGTGTCACTACTTGAAACCTCTCAAAAAAGGAGTTATGGCAAAAATGACACACCTTGCTGAATTCTGGCTTATTCTAGAGAGCGAACTTGTAGAGCGTTCCCCACATGAAATATTTTTTGAATTGATATTAAACTGTTACAAAACATACTACATGCTCTAATATATCCAACACATTTTGTCTTATTGAATTTGGATCTGTTATGAAGAAGTTATGATGTTTTTACCCGAAACACCTATTTTTGACTAGTTTCGGGACTAGCCACAAACCCTATTTTCCACGGAGTGTAACTCCAAAAATACAACGACCGACAAGATGAATTTTTTACCATAGATACTTGGATATGTTTCCTCAATTTAAGAGAAATTTCACGGTCTGAATCATTCTAGAAAAAAATTTATTGCAAAAATGGTGAGATGAGCTGGAAAAAAAAACACACCTTAGAAAGCATCATCAAAAGAATTTATCCTTCCTTGAATTCGGGCCTTCTTTTCTTCACTTTCCTCAGAAATTAGGCTTAGATATCCTTTGGTTACCTCATACACCTATAGGTATTCAATATTCTCAAGTGTGTCTTAAATGAGAGAGCCTTGCCTCTTATTTATACTCTCCAAGTAGCTTCCTTAAAAACATATTCTAGGTCACTTTGTCCACTTTCCTTATTTTAGGGTTAACCCACTTCTAATTTTTCCATTAAATTTATTATTGAATTAATTTATTTTGTTATCACTTTGAATTAGAGTACACTCATCACTTCACTTTATTATTTACCTTTTAAAATCTCTTAAACCACTTTGACTACTTTGACCTTTTGGGGCTTCTAGATGGCATATGAGGGTCTGCCAACTTCGTAAGGCCATAACTCTCAAACCGTGAGGAGTTATGTGACGTTCCACATACCACCAGAAATGGAATGACATGTAATATCCATATAGAATATTTTTACTTGAAAATATATCAAAACTCATACCGTTATACATCAAACAAACTTGGGTCCATTACCCAAACCTGGGTTCTCCAACTTCTCATGGCCATAACACTCTAACCGTGAGGAGTTATGTGACATTCCACATACCATTGGAAATAGAATGACAAGAAATATCCATCTAGGATAGTTTCACTGAAAAATTCACTAGTGTTCATCTCATTATTCCAAAAATAAGCATGGTTTCTCTAACTATACTTCTAGGATAACTCAATCCGCAAAGTGTCTTCCTGTGAGGGATTTCACCATAAAGGGGACCACTTTGGAGTTCATACATTTATACTTATTATCAACCATGAAAAGACAATAACAAGTCATATTTACATCAAACAATCTTGGGTCCATTACCCAAACTTTGTGCTACGGGGCTTTCTTCAAGGGTTGACATCAATGACAACTAACCTTAATCAACAATCTCCCCCTTTGGCATTGATGGAAACACTCTGATGCAATACTGGAATCATATCACTCATGCTCCCCCTAGAACCATGCCTCTTTCTTCTGCCTCTGTCCTTTGCATCTGATAAATCTCTCCCCCTTTTTCATCAATGGAAAAGGTATCTTTCCATCCGGGGTTGCTCCCCCTAACTGAACTGACCTCTTATGGTGCTTCCTCATGTAAATCTAAGACATATAAGATAAGCATTAAAAAATAATTCATTTTGGAGTATAAATAACTCCAAGTCTCTGGCGAAGATATTCAAAGGATTCTTGTCAAAGTGGTTTTGTGAAGATGTCTTCCACTTGTTCTTTTGTAACCACATACTCAACTCTGATGTTCTTTTCTGCAACCCGCTCCCATAGAAAGTGATACTTTATTGGAATGTGCTTCGTCTTGGAGTGCATCACCGGGTTATTTGAGATACTGATGGCACTTGTATTATCACAATGGATTGGAATGGGCTCATCATACTCAACCCGTATATCTGTCAGAGTTTGTTTCATCCAAAGAGCCTGTTTACAACATGATGCTGCTGCAATATACTCTGCCTTGGCTATAGATAAATATATTGATGATTGTTTCTTTCTTAGCCATGATACTAAACACTCACCCAAGTAGAACGCTTCTCCACTGGTGCTTCATCAATAATCAATACAACCTACCCAATCTGCATCTGTGTAGGCAATAAGTGATAGATCCTTTCCTTTTGGATACCATAATCCAAACTCTTCTATTCCTTTGAGATATCTGAAAATCCTCTTCACTACTAACACATGTGACTCCTTTGGTGATTCTTGAAATTGTGCCACCTGTCCAACTGCCTGCATTACATCTGGTATGGATGTTGTCACATATAGTAGGCTGCCAATCATTGACCTGTATTGCCTTTGATCTGTAGACTTTGAATCATCATCTTTTCTCAACTTGCAACTGGTTTGCATGGGAGTGATAACTGGTTTGCAATCTTCCATTCTAAACCTATTTATAATTTCTCTGATATACCTGGTTTGAAAAATAAAGATTCCTTGGTTGTTTTGTCATATCCAAAGTTCGAAAAAGAATGATAGTTCTCCAAGTAACGACATTTCAACTTCATTATGCATATCTTTTGCAAATTTCTAGCTTAACCTGTCATCATCACTACCAAAAATAATATCATCAACATAAACTTCAATTAATAAAATATTACCTTCACTTACCTTGATGTAGAGGTTGTTGTTTGCACTTCCTTTTCTGAACCCTGCATGTTGTAGATACTTATCCAGTCCAGAGTACCAGGATCTAGGAGCCTGTTTTAGACCATACAAGGCCTTCTTTAATTTACACACATAATCTGCGTTCTTCGACAACTGAAATCCTTCTGGTTGTTCAATGTAGACTTCTTCTTCAAGTTTCCCATTCAGAAAAGATGATTTTACATCCATTTGATATACTTTAACATTTTTGGAGCATGCATAGGCTAAAAGCAACCAGATTGCTTCCATTCTAGCAACTGGGGCAAATGTCTCTTCAAAGTCGATTCCTTCAATCTGTGTATATACTTTACATACCAATCTAACTTTGTTCCTTGTAACTTGTCCATCTTCATTGAATTTATTCTTGAAAACCCATTTTGTGTCGATCACATTCTTATTCTTTGGTCTTGGAACCAGTTCCCAAGTGTCTATTTCTCTATTTGATCCAATTCTTCATTCATGGACTTATTCCAAAATTCATCCTTGTTGGCTTCTTCAAAACAGTTTGGTTCAATTGTAGATAAGAGTGCTAGGTGTGTTTGTTCTGGTGAACGGATTTTTCTTCCAGTCTCAACTCTTGCATATTTGTTTCCAATAATATGATATGAAGGATGATTCTTCTGTACTCATTTGCTAGGTGTCTTTGGAGATACTTGCTGAACTTTCTCTTCTGTTTCTGTTGGATTATCTTCATCTTCCTCTTCTACTTCATCGTCTGCTTCTTCTTCTTCGAAAAGTTGTTCCATTGATTTGTTTTCTTCTTCCTTTGATTCTGGTCTGCCTGTTTCATCAATTATTACGTTGATTCTTTCCACAAATTTGTTCAATCTTAGATTGTAACACTTGTATGATTTCCTTGTACTTGAGTAACCAACAAGTACTCCTTTGTCCACACAAGAGTCAAACTTTCCCATTCTTCCATCTTCTCTTTTGATGTAGCATTTGCCTCCAAAAACTCTGAAGTGCTTCACATTTGTTGGTCTTCCTTTCCATAGCTCATAGGGAGTTTTATCAGTGTTGTTTCTAAGCATTACTCTGTTTTGAATGTGAACTGTTGTATGCACTACATGTGTCCAAAATATATCTGTCAATTTGGAATCCATTAGCATTGTTAGAGCCATTTCATGTATTGTCCTGTTCTTTCTTTCAACAACTCGATTCTTTTGAGGTGTCCTAGCAACATAGAATTGTCTTTTTATTCCATGACTGTTGCAGTAGTCCATAAATTCCTTTGAAGTGAACTGTCCTCCATTATCAGATCTCAAGCATTTGATTCTTGAATCCATCTCATTTTCATCCATTTCCTTGTAGATCTTGAAGTTTTCAAAATCTTATGACTTGTTCTTGAGAAAACAAACTGCAGTCATTCTTGTATAATCATCAACTAATAACATAAAGTATCTCTCACCTTTTAAGACCTTTGTTGTAGTTGGTCCAACTAGATCAGTATGCACAATTTCCAATGGTCTTGTTGTTGAATATTCCTTTGATTTGAACCTAGACTTTGTTTTCTTTTCTTGTTGACAATGCTTGCATAAAGTGTTGGTTGGTTTCGTGATCTGTGGCATTTCTTCAACTGCTTCTCTTTTGCTGACTTTGACAAGGTTATCAAAATGAATGTGACCCATTCTTATGTTCCATAGCCAAATTTCATCTTCCTTTCCTAGACAACACTTTTCATTTCCAATTTCACTTAACACATATATGTTGTTTGAAGTTCTTGTAGCTGTACCGACCAATTTCGCCGAACCTTCTCTTCTTATCTCACACTTTTGTGATCGAAAGTAAATTTATGACCTTGGTCACACATTTGACTCACACTTAGAACATTATGTTTCATATCTTCTACCAGTAGAACATTTTGTGCCTTTTTATTCTTGTTCTCAATTCAGACTATGCCTTCTCCAATGATTTTGGTTGAATTATCATTTCCGAATGAGACCGATCCATTTCTTTCCTTTCACAATGTAAGAAATTTGTCTCTATCACCTGTCATGTGTTTTGAACACCCATTGTCAACATACCAACCGTGTTTCTTCTGCTTAGCTTGTAGAGCGACTGTGCATTCTTCATTGATATACTGATCTTTCTTTCTTATCCATGTCATTTTCTGAGGTTCTTGTTTATGACTGTTGTTATTCTGTTGAGGTTCTTTAGGAGGGACTGTCATTTTGCAATTTTTGGCCACGTGTCCAAAATTGTTACATTTGTAACATTCCACTTCAGTGCTCAAAGATTCAAACATGTTGTAACTTCTTATTTTTGTTTCACTAGGTCTTATTGAGTAACCCCTTTGTGTATGACTCTCAAAGTTGTTATTGTTCATGTTGTTATCTCTGCAATTCACAGCTTTATGTCCAAAATTTTTACATGCACAACATAAACCAAAAAATATAGTTTGATACCTGGGAGTTGAAGATCTTCTGAAAGAAGGTGCTCTTATGAATCCTTCTTCTTCTCGAGGCCTATCTGTCTATTGTTGATTCTAAAGTCTGAATCTTCTCGATGGAGGAGTGTCCCTGTAATCTTCCTTGTACATCTTCCTATACCCTTTTGTTTCTGTATAACTTTTTGGACTTGTTTCTTGCTCTGTTGTTTTGAAGCTTGATCCCTTTTTTGTCTGGTTGTATCCAAGTCCAGACTTGTCAAGATGAGATTTTTGACTGCTGATAATGTCATCTAGAACTGATCCGAAATCGGATTCAGCAGGCTGTCAGGGCATGAAAAATGCTCAAAAATTAAAGTGCTTGGAATCCGACAAAACCAGCACCATTGCGTCCGGCTCGTCTTCCTGATTCCGGTGGTATAATTTTTATCGCAAACGGAGTCCGTATGAAGAAGATATCGCATTCTGTCCGCCGAGCCAAACAGGGAAAATTTTGGGATGCTGACTGTACCTGTCCGTACAGTCCGTACAGGACACGTGGAAGTCTCAGGAGATGACACGTGGCGGCGTCCGTACAAGTGACGTGGCAGTCTCAGGAGATGACACGTGGCGACGTCCGTACATGACACGTGGCAGCCTCAGGCAGTGACACGTGTCAGGCAGTTTTGGCTTTTTCAGCGTACGGTTGGACCAATCCCGAGGTGACACATGTCACCACTGGAAGGGTGACACGTGGCACGGGATGACGTCAGCATCGTACGGCGGATGACGTGGAAGGCTGACCGGGCAGATGGCGTGGCGTACATGGCAGATGACGTGGCGTACGGCAGAGCTGACGTGGCAGATGACGTGGACTAATCAGAAGCCGACACGTGTCAAGGTTTGATTGGTTGTTATTGTGCCACGTGGCCCAATCACGGGCTGCCACGTGGCACCCCGGGTTTAGCCAATGAGGGCTAGGTAAAAGGTTTTTGAGGCCCGGGGCATCGAACCCGCGACCTCTCCCGTCCAATGCTTTCATAACATTCTGCTAGCCAACTCTCCCACCGTATGTTGCTTGTTAAATGGGCGAATTTAAATTAATTTAAATTTGTATGTTTTGTTGCATGGCGGGGGGTGGGGCCGGGGCTTAGCCCCGACCCCCGATTCTTTGTGTTAAATATGACTGTGGCATGTAACAAGGAGCGCGAATGTTGGTGCGATTATATGTGTTTAAACCACGGTTCAAACATTATTTTAATAACTGTTGTAATATGTTATAGCGCGGGGTTTTAAATATAGCACGGTTTCATGCAAAAGACCATGCGACCAGGTGTTAATGCGCGAGGGCTAGGGGCCAGCGCTTAGCCCGTAGGGCTAGCGCTTGGCCCTATGATGCCATATGACCATTTGGAGGTGCGCGCGCCCAACATAAGGAGCTAAAGTGGTTTTTGAAACTATATTATAGTTTTAAAGTGGGTTTGTAACCACTTTGTTATTAATTAAATGTAATTAAACCAAATTTTTAATGTAATTGGGAGTTATTGGGCTTTTTTAGAGCCTAATTCTTGGGAGGAAGTTGGAGATTGCAACCAACTTTCCCAACTATTTAACCAAGGCCATGTTGAGGCCATTTGGGGAGATTTGGAGAGATTTTGGATGGTTTTGGAGAGCAAAGATGCTGAGGCAAAGCCAGGTCTAAGCCAGTTTGAGGCAAGGAAGTTGTTGAGGTAGAGATGCTGTCGGACGATTTCTGAGAGTTCGGTATATTCGTTTCAGGTGCCGTAAGTTGTGCAAGATTCTAGAGATCATGTCAAACAAGACCATATCAGTCTAGGATCCAATCGGCAATTGTAAAGATGTAATAATAAGATTTTGAAAATAAATCAAGAAGCCTCCCTCACAGAGAAAAGGCCCGGAGACGTAGGCAACGTTGCCGAACTCCGTTATCAAATTTGTGCCTTATGGTTTGCTGTTTTCATTGCATTTCAGATCTGAAATTATGTTAATGGCTGTATAATTCATTTCTTTTCTCTCTCTTTCGTTAAGTTTCCCAATGGTTAATAAATGCATGCAAATAAAACTCAACCATAGTCATTTCGAAAAATCCTGACGGATCAAGAACTTTGAGCTATTCTGCATATTTTTATTTTGAATATCCTTTCTTAGTGTGACAATCTCTGCTTCCAAGTTTCCAATGATCTTGTCCTTTTCTTCTAGTTGTTCTTTGAGTGCTTCTTCAATTCTTTTATCTTCTTCTATTTGAACCTTAAATCTTGTGATCATTTGTTCTAGTTCTTGAGTGCCCTTTTTCTTGTCTATTTCTGCTTGTAGTTTCTTGTTTTTCTTCTTTTCTCTTCTGATAACTTCTATGGCACACATTAATTCTTCTCGATAGTCAACTTTTTCCTCTTCATTTTCGTCTTCGACTTCTTCATATCCTTCTTCGGCTTCTTCATATTCTTCTTCAGAGTCTTCTTTGTCAGAATCATTTGCTACCATGAATAGAACTCTTCCTGTCTCACTATCACTGATTTCATCTTCATCTGATGATGAGATGTCTTCTTTGATGCATAAGCTTTTCTTGAAATCTTTCTTTGTAGTTATTTTGCCTTTATATGTGTGTTTGCCTTTTGAGTAACCTTCATTATTTCTCTTTTTCTTATGAGGACATTTGTTAGCAAAATGATCAATACCATCACAACTAAAACAAATTAAAGGAAGCTTACCTCTATGCCTACCATTGGTTCCCTTGTTCAGTCTTTTGATGAAGTTGGCCACTTCTTCATCATCTTCTGAGATGTCGTTGCTGCTACTATATTCTTCTTATTCCTTTTTCTTTTGTTTTGATCTTTTGGATGCTTTGAAGGCTCCTTCTTTTACATCTGGATTTTCCTATTCAGTTGTCATTTCATATGATGTGAAGATTCCATGCAGTTCATCCATGCTTATTGAGTTTAGATCCGATATTTTTTCTAGTGCTGATATCTTAGGGTTGAATCTCATAGGAAGAGATCTTAGTACCTTTTGAACAATTACAGATTCTTCGATTTCTTCTCCCAATCCTATGATTGCATTCACTATTTTGTCAACTCTTAAGAAGTAGGCTACAATATTCTCATCTTCCTTCATTTTTAGCTGTTCAAACTGACCTTTGTAAGTTTGAAGTTTTGCTTCTTTGACTTTTGTATCTCCTTCATAAATATTTCGAAGCTTGTCCCAAATCTCTTTGGTGGATTTACAATGTGCAACTTTGCTGATTATTTTTTCACTGAGACCATTCAAAAGTGCATTTGTAGCTTTGGAATTATTCTGACCAAGTTTCACTGCTTTTTCATTTGTTGGTGGAATTGCTGGTATTGTGTATCCATCTACAATTGATTGCCAAATTTCAAACCCCTGTGCTTATATATATGTCTTCATTCTTATGCTCCAAAAAGCATACTTTTGTCCATCAAAGTCTGGTATTCCATTTTTATATGAGTTGGTACTCTCCATGATCTACCTTTCAGTGGTGTTACCCATGATTTTGGTCATCATGATGATGTATTAAGGATAGTGTAATCAGGCTCTTCATTAGAATCTTTTCCTGAGAAAAGTTACCTTCATCTCTCTCCAGAAAACATATTTTTGAGGAAGGTTCGCAGGATGTCTATACATTTTCCTGCGAGAATGCTTGATTCTCGCAGGCTACTTTAAGCCAGGGTGCGAGAAGTTCGCACTGTGTCTAACTATTAGGGTGCGAACACTTTCTAAAGAAGGGAAAAATGATGAATTCTCGAAGCTTCTAGAAGAGAATCTTCTAGAAGGATGAGATGGCATTCGAATGGTTATCTAAGTACTGGTTTTCCTGATATCTTGGGATCATTCTTATCTAAGTAACTAATTCATTTCCTCCTATATATCGAGAGGATTCTCATGGAAAAGGTTAGAAGAAAACAAGCAAGAGAGACATTGGAGAATTAGTGAAATACTGTGTGAAGGACTGAAGATACAACAACTAGGGAACTCTAGCAAGGTTATCAAAGGTGGTTGATCTTCTTCATGCAAGTGAGCAAGTGTGTGTGTCAGAGATAAGGGTCATCGAAAGGAGGCTTGCAACATCAAGGCTCAGGTTGTAAGTTTTGCTTTCTATCAATATAATATAGTAATGTGTCCCTTTCCCATAAAGTTGATTGTACTTTATTGTATAACTCCTTGATCATATGCATAGATTAATTATTGAATAGAATGTGTTTTCTTCACTTCGATTGGTTTGTATTGTCTTGATCGTGACTGTACGAGAGCATTGAAGCGAAGAAGGAGCAACAAATATCAAAGGAAGCGCTTTTAAGGTATGTTCTTTAATCGTGGCTCTTAGTATATTCAATAATTAAAATCTAGGGAAAGAGTATCATTCTATCCTATTTTGTTCTAGATCCAGGTGGATCTAGGGAGATCGGTTTGTATATGCACTTACGGCTTTATCCAATAACAAGTGGTTAAATTGATTTCTGAAGGAACCTGCTCTGATACCAATTGTTGGATTACTGAGAGGGGGGGGGTGAATAAGTAATAACGTAATTATAATCTTTTTTCTCCAAATAATCCAAGTGTTATGTCAATGAAGAATTATTATCCAATAATGAGCAATAAGAAATGAAAAATCACACACATACACAATACACCATTGTTTTACATCAGGAGAAAACCACATAATGCTTTATCTTATATGTATTGAAGATTTACATTCATTGGAGGCACCAAATTCCTTTGTTTTCCAGCTGTAACTAGAGGGAGGCTCCAACCCCCTAGTTTCCTAGGCTACAACCTGAGGGAAGATCCAACTCCCCAATTCTTTGGATACAACCAGAAGGAGGCTACAACCCACTATGTTCTCTGGCTACAACCGAAAGGTGGCTACAACCACGTGTCCTTGCCCCGTCCAACCGCCCTGAAGTATAAGTAGAATGATGGAGCCACTGTCACACTTTCACTGTGTGATATACTGCTGTAAACATGTACCAATAAAACTGAACCATGCATCAACCATGCATCAACCTGTACCTCAACCTGTAATACCCCTGTACCATAAACAAGTGCATCAACCATGCACCAACCTGTACCAAACAATCTGTAATCAACCTGTACCATAAAAAAGTGAAACCAACCATGTACCAAGTATGTACCAATCATGTGTCAAGTACTGATCAACTATGACTCATCAATATGTACCAACATCATCAACTATAAACCTCTTGTATGTGCCAACTCATCAACTACTTGTCTCAACCATGTACCCAACTTGTACCTCAACCAAAATCTCTCATCCATTTCATCATCCAAATATGATTTGTAACTCTATAATAGACCTGATGTATATGATCACATACCTGCAAACCTTCCTTAACTTTAACAACAAAAGACTAGCATTTTCATCAAACGTTTCTTTAGTCTCACAAGACTAGTTTTGGATTAGTCAACAACCCTAACTTGAAATAATCATAACTTTGTACTTGTAATGAAATAAAATACGAAATTGATATACAATGTTCTTCAATGTTTTTTATGCAATTCCTCTAGGTTTCACTACTTAGAACCTCTGAGAAAAGGAGTTATGGCAAAAATGGCACACCTTGCTGAATTCTGGCTTATTCTAGAGAGTGAACTTGTAGAGCGTGCCCCGCCCAGAATATTTGTTGAACTGATCTAAATTTTTTACACAGAATACTATAGAATGTACTCTAACCAACACATTTTGTCTTACTGAATTTGGATCTGTTATGAATAATTTATGATGTTTTTACCCGAAACACCTGTTTTTGACTAGTTTCAGGACTAGCCACAAACCCTATTTTCCATGGAGTGTAACTACAAAAATACAATGACCCATAAGATGATTTTTTTTATCATAGATACTTGGATATGTTTCCTCAGTGGAATAGAAATTTCACGGTCTGAATCATTCTAGAAAACAATTTATTGCAAAAATGGTGAGATGACCTGAAAAAAAAACATACCTTAGAAAGCATCATCAAAAGAATTTATCCTTCCTTGAATTCGGGCCTTCTTTTCTTCACTTTCCTCAGAAATTAGGCTTATATATCCTTTGATTACCTCAAAAACCTATAGGTATTCAATATGTTCAAGTGTGTCTTAAATGAGAGAGCCTTACCTCTTATTTATACTCTCCAAGTAGCTTCCTTAAAAACATCTTCTAGGTCACTTTGCCCACTTTCCTTATTTTAGGGTTAACCCACTTCTAATTTCTCCATTAAATTTATTATTGAATTAATTTATTTTGTGTTCACTTTGAATTAGAGTACACTCATCATTTTACTTTATTATTTACCTTTTAAAATCTCTTAAACCACTTTGACTACTTTGACCTTTTGGTTCTTCTAGATGACATATGAGGGTCCTCCAACTTTGTAAGGCCATAACTCTCAAACCGTGAGGATTTATGTGACGTTCCACATACCACTAGAAATGGAATTCCATGTAATATCCATATAGAATATTGTTACCTGAAAATATATTAAAAATCATATCGTTATCCATCAAACAAACTTGGGTCCATTACCCAAACCTGGGTTCTCCAACTTCTCATGGACATAACTCTCTAACCTTGAGGAGTTACGTGGCGTTCCACATACCACCGGGAATGGCATGAAAAACACTATCCATATAGGATAGTTTCACTGACAAATTCACTGGATTTAATCTCATTATTCCACAAATAAGCATGGTTTCTCTAACCATACTTCTAGGATAACTCAATCCACAAAGCGTCTTCCCGCGAGGGCTTTCACCATAAGGGGACCACTTTGGAGTTCATCGATTTCGACTTATTATAAACCATGACAAGACAATAACAATTCATATTTACATCAAACAATCTTGGGTCCATTAACCAACCTTTGTGCTATGAGGCTTTCTTCAAGGGTCGACATCAATGACAACCAACCTTAATCAACATCATTCATTAAACAAACTATGTAACTACTGAGAAGAGGATAAAGATATGCATGCATTCATCACATTACATAGATATTACCGTGGTTCACCCCCTCCTGGGATATGTCCACAAATATTTGGCTCTCGACTCTTTTATTATGGTACTTCTGCATCTACAGGGTCATGCACTTACAATTCTCCTTAGATGGGTAAGATCTATATGATGTGAACTAGATCGCACCAGGCTCCTCAGCCTGCGATCTAATCCTCAAGATATACCTTCTCTCCTCTCCTCTAGCTCAACAACTCACAAAATAGTTCATACCAAAACCATTACATATCGCATCAACTCATACATATCTACGATAATGCAAAGCCAACTACTAACTAAGTCAGAACAACTACAAAACCCTCAAAAATGCAGAACTCTGAACTCATCCACAATACCTTAGTATAAGTATTTATACATTTTTGGCTCTTTAGCCATTACAATTCGTGACCAAAACTCTAACCCTACTGACGTTAGGTCTTCCTCCCATGTGCGTGTGTTTTTCCTCCATCCAGTTGTCGCTTTCCTTGTGCATGCTTTCTTGCATGCACACATGTCATGTTTCCTTCTAGCTGCCGCTTCACTTTTTGCATGCTTTGTTTCCCCATGATCATCCTTCTTTCCACATCGACCTGCTTCCAACACATGTGAAAATCCTATGTTGAGAGACAGGAGCCAGTGGACAAAGTATATGATTCAAGAGGGACTGTTGTTCAATGGAAATCAATTGTGCATACCAAAATGCTCAATGAGGGAAAACCTTTTAAAGGAAAAGCATAGTGGAGGATTGGTTGGACATTTCGGCCATGATAAAACATTTGCATAATTGAGTAGTTCTTACTATTGGCCAGGTATGAGAACAGAAGTGATAAAGCTTGTGAACATATGTAGAATATGCCAACATGCAAAAGGAAAAAGACAGAACACTGGGTTGTATCAACCATTGCCAATACCAGAGAGGCCTTGGTATGCAATAAGTATGGATTTTGTGTTGGGACTTCCAAGAACGCAAAGAGGATTTGATTCCATATTTTTGGTGGTGGATAGATTTTCAAAGATGGCACACTTTATCCCATGACAAAATTCCAGTGATGTAACACATGTTGCAAATATGTTTTTCAAGGAATTTGTGAGACTTCACGACCTACCTAGAAGCATTGTCTTGGACAGAGACACAAAATTTGTTGGTCACTTTTGGAGAACACTGTGGAAGAAGTTGGGGACAGATTTTTCCTTCAGCTCAGCTTATCACCCTTAGACAGATGGAAAAACTGAGGTGGTAAGCAAAATTTTGGGGAAAATTATTGAGGAGCTTGGTCACCGACCACCATAATCAATATGATAATATTCTTCCACAAGCAGAATTTGCATACAATTACTCAACAAATAGGAGCACTGGAAATAGTCCATTCCAAATATTGTATGGAATGCAACCCAGGGTAGTATCTGAGTTGAGAGACTTGGAACAAAGTGAGATCAGGACTGCTGGAGCATAAGATTTTGCTGCAGAAGTGCAGAAGCTCCATAGCCAGATCAGAGGAAAGTTGCAGAGTTCTAACCAAGAGTACAAGCGCAGAGATAATAAACATCGCAGGGAACTTCAATTTGAAGTAGGAGATTAGGTTCTGGAACATCTCAGGAAAGAAAGGTTCCCTAGGGGAACATATAACAAGTTAAAGATGAAGAAGATAAGACCATGTAATATCTCGAGGAAGTTTGATGCAAACGCCTATGATATTGAGATGCCAGATGATGTGGGCATATCACTCATATTCAATGCTTCAGACCTGTATCCTTATAGGAAATATTGCACAGAGGGATCAGAAGATCAAGAGAAGTTTCAGTGGGAGAAACAAATACCTATAGCAGAAAAACCACAGATGGAGAATATTGTTGATCAGAGGATTGTGAAGAATACCAGAAGGAAGACCTATTTTGAATATCTAGTCAAGTGGAAGGGACACCCAATAGAAGATGATAGTTGGGAAAATGAAGTTGTTATCTAGAAGCATGGAAAGTCGGTGCAGGAGCTCATGGAAAGGAGTCCATGAATTTTTGTCAAGGGGAATATGATGCATGAGCATCGTTAGAAAGCATGTGGAGTAGGACCACTCAGCGCATGGGAATATTTTCAAAATCTCAATGATGGAAGTCTCGGTGAATATTATGAAGCATGTATGAACTCAACGATTTTGAAGCACACCTGAACTGAGCGCTGAAAAATCTTTGAAGCATGCTTGAACGATTCTAAGTGAAGTGGGAGTTTCCAATCCTGCTTTGGAATGTGACTGATCTAAGATAGTCGTTAGGTTAGGTTTTGGAGTAGACAAGTAGTCGGGGGGGGACCCTACGAACCCTCTGAGATAAATAGAGGTTATGTACGCCCAAATGAGGCTAGCTGCAAGTTAGTAGGAGATTTATGAGTTTTCAGTTTTTGTTTTGATTATAGTTGTAGCCATTTTCACTTTTGAATATAACATAGGAAAATTGACCCAATGCATGGTGTGGACATTGTTTGCAATTCCCTGTTATTGTGTTTCATGAATGAATGAATGAAATTCGTTATGAGTAGATGGAGATGTGAATGTTAGGATAAGTTTCAATTGTTTCTCTTCTTATTGAAGTCGTGCAAGGTGTGTGCACAGAACGCAAGGAGTGCGTTGACGTGATCTGTTTCAGTTCCAAAGCTCAGAAGAGATAGCACAAAAATTTCCTTTTGCAAGGAGTGCAAAGTGACTGTTGCAAGATGTGCACAGTCGTCCGCATGAATTCAAATCTTATGTAAGAATCAGTTGCAAGGTGTGCACCGAGAGAAAGGAGAATGCCAAGAGGGCGGGAATAATTTCTTTTTAGAAATCCTTCAGACTTGAGTTATCGAAATCCCTGAAATGCAAGGAGTGCGTAGGAAGCTGAAACCTTCATGAAGGCCAATCTCAGGAGAGATAACACTTTCTAGAAGTGTAGTCGAAGTCCAAGAGATGGACTCACAAGAAGTTAAAAGGTAGAGACCTTTGAAGACTTATAAAATTTTCTAAGTCGGAAGAAATCAGAATCTCAGGAGGATAAATAGTGGTCATTGGATCAACAGTCATATGATTCAAGACAAGGTGCAAGAGATATAATGCTTCTCACACACAGGAGAAATAACCCACCGATATTTAAGACTTGAACTTCCCGAAGTCCAAAATTCCAGATTCCCGAAGTGAAATCTCAGTCGTTGGATCGATCGAGGGAATATGGACTATCATATATCATGAGCTCGAGAGGAAGTAAGTTTGAAACTAAAAATTCCGGAAGAACGAAGAGTCGGAGAGCCGAAGCAAAGATGAACCGTTAGATCCAGAGGGGTACGTGTCGACGGGTCGTGATATCTAGAGGGAGGCCAAGGCGAGGTATTGAAACACCCGAAGCCTGAAGAATCAAAGAGCCGAGAGTCATCGATTTGTCACTGGATACTTGTCAATAGATCACAAGCTCCAGGAAATTGGTCGTGGGATTTTCAGTTTGACAATTGAGATCCTCGAATCTTGAAGGCCCGAAGACCCAAAGTGAATCTGAGCCATCGGATATGGAGGAGACATGGTGAATATCTGAGAACTCTGAGTAAAGTCCCGAAGTGATCTATAGTTGTCAGATTCAGGGGAGACATGATGTGAATCCGTGCACTTCGGGTAAAGACCCGAAGTAAACCTCAACCGTTGATCCAAGGTGGACACGTGTTAGTGGATTATATCCTTCGGACAAATTCATTGGGGAAAGGCTGAAGTTTGAGATTTCAAAACCCTGAAGTCCAGAGAACCGTAGAGATCGCAGCCGTTGATTGAAGGGGACAAGTGTCAGTAGATCTTCCACTATGGAATATTTCTTTGCAAATGAAACCAAGGTTTGATATTCAAGAATTCTAAAGTCTAGAATTCTGAATTGACCACAACCGTCGATCGGGGAGAGGGAGATCCAGATCATTGATTCCAAGGATAGATCTTAGTTGTCTGTTTGGAATCACCGTCAAGATCGTGAGATTGATGGTCATCTCGCATTGTGGGGATAGGAGTTGCATGGACTTTAAAAAGTTGAGGGAAGGATGCAATCCATACTGTGGTTTTTCTAGGAAGACACGTGGAGGTTATAGGAGAATTGTGGGCCCAAAAGTAGTTTGACTTCAATCCGTTTGTGGTCGCGCCTGCAATCGCATGGTCATCGCCCAAGGTCACATCAGAGGAGGGGCCGAGAGAAAATGTGCTAATGCCCGATACTCTGAGATTTTCATAGAGTGCAAAAGGGAAGGTCGCGAATGTCATGAAGCCTGCACAGGGAGCCGAGGGGACCAATGTTTAACAAAGAAGGAGGCCAGTAAGGTTTCAGAGAGTCACCTGACTCCAGAATCTAAGATCCTAACTAGGAGGTCACACAACCCTTAGGAGAGAAGTGGGTTTGCACCAGTTGTGACATCTATTCTCAAAGATAATCTACCACCATTCTAGCCCCTATGTATTTCTATGTACATTGGATTTTTTTTCACCATTGATTATTATAAAATTATTTTTTATTGTAATACTATGATTTCAATAATATGTCATGTGTTATTTCTATAACATCGTGTGTTTTCTCATTTCATTCTCAATCCAGTATGATTAGTGGTATTATAGCAATACTATCTCTATTTTTATATATATATATCCCACAAGTTTAGGGTACAAGGAGTTAGGCCTCAACCTAATAGAGCCCATTGAAGATCTTCCTTGTCAACCCAAGAGGCCTCCCATAGTGGATGAACTAAAGAAATATTATAGAGTAGGAGATCGTATTAATTTGTTTCCCCAAGAAGCCATTTTACATTTCTTATGGTAAGGAGTCCTTATGACCTTGATAAGAAACTAAGAATCCTTAAGGAATCCTGCTCTAATACATGTATGATTGTGAACACTGACAAAACAAAGGTTATGATAAGTAGATCCAAAAATATCACCTACATTAATTTTGTCTATGACAACAACAACTTGGAGGTAATGCCTTCATACAATTAACTTGGAATCGATATTCCTACAAGCTTAATTGAAAATACAGTGTTGAGAAAATGATAAATGGAGGGTGGAAATCTTTTTATGGGCTTGAGAACAATTGTAAATTAGTAGATCTTTGGCTATGGGATAAGAAAAAAATATTATTTCAGATTCTCGTCAGTCATGTTATCTTATATGGGTGTGAATTTTGGGGATGCAACATATCTAGAGAATCCTGGAGAAATATAGAGTAGATCTGAAAGAATTTTATAGCTTATAATCTCAAAATTAAAGGCAATACACTCTATCCTATCCTCCTCATAGAAGCAAGCCTTCCCCCCATTGAGAGAAAGGCTATGATTATTTACTTAATGCACAAGAACAAGATCAACAACATGGATCACAAAAGGCTCCCCAAAATTGCTTCAAACTCCAACCAAAACCACCTACAACTCAATCGGGGATGGCATAAAGATGCCAAGTATTGGCTAAATCATTGGGAAATAAATGAAGAATTCATTCTGCAGAATATCAATAATACTAAAAATATTATCACATCTAAATTTAAGGAGAATTTGTGGTGAGATAAAGAATTAGAGTATCAAATAAAATTAAGGTACTATAAGGAGGTGGTCAACTCTGATATAGAAGATCAAAAGTATCTCTTTGTTTTGACTAGTGCAAAGAAGAAAATCAACATTGCTAAAATAAGAACAAACTCTCATGGGTTGCAAAGTGAAACTCGACGTTGGAAAATTCCTAAAACATCGTGGGATGAAATAACATGTCATCTTTGTGACCTAAGAGGGTTGAATATGAAAAACACTTTCTCTTAGAGTGTCTTATGTATACCCAAATTAGATCACAAATTCAAGATATTTGTCACAATACCAACCTTCCTAAGCTTCTAAGTCATTAAAACTATGGTGATCTTGGAACGCTTCTCTTAATGCTTTTCGAGCACAAAATAAAATTCTAAAGATATCCAAGTAACCCCTTCCCCCTTTTTAGGTCCAATAGACCAATCCTAATCTCAATGGATGTTAATTATCATTATCATCAATTTTTAAGATATCTAATATAAGCTATCACTCAAGTTAATGAAGGGTATAACTATTGAGACATATAGTAATAATTTATAAGTTTAATGGTACAAATAATAATAATTTATAAAATATATAATATTATATGGCGAGGTCTCATATGAAAGAGCCAACATGAGAATGGGTATTGGAAAGGAAAATTATCAACAAAACAATAGAATGGTGTGTGGTTAATAGAGGTGATAGGGTGTTTAGGTGCAAAGGAGTTGTCATAGAAATTAAAAACGAAGTTATTGTTCAATCATTTGTAGAGCTATGGCCTTCAACTATGAAAGTAAATAAAATAAAATTAAAAATGTAACATCCCCCGGCCCAACCAAGGGACATTACGGTGCAGAATACTCATAAAAACAAATTTTCTGCTAACTAAATTAATTCATTTACAATTAACTAATTTCCTGTAGCTTTCAAATACGAATTAAAACAGATTTAGCTATTGTTTACAACCATAAAATAAAATCATCTACAACATGATAATAACAACATGAAATGCAACTAAGCAACTCATTACAACAAGATATAAATCATTCTCATTTACACAAAGTTCATGCACACCAATAACACATGTGAACAACATGGAAACAAGATAAAACACTTATCTTTAAACAAGAGTTGTGAAACCAATTGCTTGGGATGGACATTCCACCCAACCATAGACTGATTGTTCCAAATCTCAATAGCCATTCATTCTCTAGCTGAGGCTAGAAATACACAAAAGAAGGTGGTCTCTCACAGTCCACTCACAAGTCATAAAAATCTCAACCCAATTGATATTCTCCTACATCTATCCCACTTTTCCACCAACTCTCTTCCTCTTGACCTGTCCAAAAAGTATTGTCCCCAAACCATATGAATTTCCTCTCTTTTGCTTGCATTTATTGACTCACACTCTTCCTCAAGATGATTATACTCAACCCCCACATGCCTAATAAATTTGGGATGTGACCACTCACACCCACCCTCTTACATGTATTCAATGATTGGATTTGGGGACACTCAATAAGAAATTGGAAGGTTAATATACAAATAGGAAATTTAGGAAAATGGGTTAAATTGATATACATGGGTATTTCCCCCTTGGACCCCTATTGGCCATAATCCTAGACACTCCCCCCTCTTGTGAATTAATTCAGCCCCCATCTCTTGTCCATGTCCCCTTAGCAACTGGAATCACATTTTATTATTAAAACATTGAAACACAATTCACGTATTAAATCACTTTGGAAGTAGCCACACATTATATCTACATAAGCATTAATTAAACTGGGGATTATAATGAGGATGTTACATTCCCCCTGTTGGAACATATATAATCCTAAGATTGAAAATTTAATTTCTCAACTTCATCCTTCCCAAAGCGGCAACTCAGAAATAAACTATCAAAATGCTTAAATCAAATTTTCTACTAGTCACAAGGGGCGCATGATATCCGTCGTTGATAAAGTTCCCCAGTTGATTGAACAATCCCCTTTTCCCCCAAGTTTTGAAGCCGCCTGATTGTTAAAGAGTCAAATCTATAAAGGTTTCTTTGGACCTTCGGGCGTTTCGATAGGTCTTAATGCTTAAAGTCCTGATACCCGAAAAGTGTCTATTATCAATGTTCATAAAAATTTTAAGGACACAAGTCATGGTACATGTGTACCTTTTGAGTATTTCCCTGGGTTGACACGTGGCATCTATTTCTGACCTTTCAATCTGAATATTCATACTATTCTAAGAAATACATGGCACCCCCAGGTCTCAACATGTCATCTAAAACGACGCCATCTTCAACACGTCACTACAGGAAGTAACCTTTCAGAAATATAATAAAGAGATAACTTGCAAATCCATGAAGCAACAAAATGCCGAAATATTAAACCTTTATTAGTTAAGTTAATTTTTTATTAAAAGGTAGTTAATAACTTCGCCCCTCGGAGTTCGGACCTTTACCATCCATCACATCCTGAAATCTCTGAAGTCCGAACTTCCAAAACACTTCAAACTTAAACAGGGTTAATTAAAACTAAAAAACGATGATCCGTTAATTAATCATTTCACAGTTTCGGGTTTTGGGGATTCTATCTCGAGCTACTGTTAAAAATACCGAAGTCCGAATATCAGAAAACACTTAAAGTTAAACATGATTAATTAATGTTTTAAACGATATTATCTCGTAATTAGTCTTTCGTGAAATCGTGATTCGGGAAATTTCAAACCTGTTTCATCCAAAAGTCTCGATCGCGAACCACCGATATTAATAGAATTAATCACAAATCAACGGTAATTATTTTAATGTAGTTTGTAGATCGCCAGCGAGATTTTCTCATTAAGGAAAATAAATTTATCATCAGAAAAGGTATTCTCGAATCAATATGCTTGGGGTGAATAAGAATGCTTGATTTTGAATTCCATTTTCATTCTCATAGAATATCATTTTTTATCCAACTAAGAAGCTAACCCATTCCCCTATAACATGTAACTTGTTCCGATTTCATCAATATCATGGAACCACGAAAGATGGATAAAGCAGCTGGTGAAAGCATAAATCTGAATACATATGTTCTATCAGATACCTCACCGAGAGCCATAGACACTGTGAAATCTTGGACATAGGTGTTCGACATTCTAGAGCATGAGCTTATAAATTGCCCAGAGGATTCTGACGATGAAGTGAGCGAAACTCATGCAACTAAACTTAGGCACATAACTCAGTCAGAGCTACACAAAATAGTTGCGCGGTCGAGGTTCATTCTCTATAATGACATGATAGGTTGGGCCCTGGAGAACGTCGACATTCAAACCGGGAGCATTTGCAACTCTCAAAAGGTAGTTGTGGGGTCTTTTCAACCAAAACACATACAAGTAATGTATAAAATATCCCCCATTTTTAAATACAGTTACAGCGCTGCATTCATGGTGGATTTTGAGAAATAGGAGTGTACTCAATATGATAAACATTTCCCCAATTTAATCAAGGACTGGTGGGGGCACCCGAAAAAATTCAGAGTCGACACTCACGGAATGTATGCCACAACGTGGTTAGAATCCCATATGATCTATGTGGCAATGATGCTATGTAGGCTATTCGGGAAGAAGATATCCACTCCCTTCCTGGTACCATGGGTACAAATTATGCATGAAGTGGTCGAGGGTTACTCTTTCAACTGGGCCAAGATGTTATCAAACAACATGGCTAAGGAAATCACATAGTACCAATTGGAAAAGTCCAAATGGAAACCCTCCCCTTTCTATATGTCTACATACCTCATAGATGCTATTTGATTTATGACTCATTTCCCTCTGATGAACTGGAGATGGACCCAGACCAGTGCTAAACCTATCCATTTTTATCACTCCAAGTTGTCAGAGGACAAGGCCAAAGATTTATTCTATGAAATATGCCATTATGTAGTAGTGCCTATTGATATCTCCCTATATGGTTCCCCCCCTCCCATAATTTCAAATAGGATCATGGAAAACCTGGGCAAAATAATAGACTGGTACATTGAAGAAAACTTTTCTTACATCAGTTTTTTCGGGTGCTCGATACCTCCCCACGCTCTCCTGAAGTTTTTATTAGACTAGCTAGTATGCCGAGAAGTGTCTTACCAAACCATGATAGGGGGCACCAGTAAGGAATTAAAAGCGACCCAAAAAAAGGTATGGCCAACCTTTCCTCTTCAGGTTGGCATGTTTTCACTGTTAGACTTTGGTCATTCTAAAGTAGAAGCTGCAGCTCTGGAGGATGTCAAGTTAGTTGACATTGAATTTAAAAGGAACCATCCACATAAAATCATGGAAAGACACTTGGATCAATACAACTTAAAGAAGTATGTGCATGAGAGTTCCCCACAGGATGAAATATTCAGGGGAGTCAGATCATACAAGGAAGTAATGAACAAAGTCAAAACTCTGTCCCCAGACCAACATATCGGTTTCTTCAATTTTCAGAGGCACAAAATAAATAGCCTGCCAAAAGTATTACAGGGAGAGCCAATGACACCTTCGTCTACACAGGGAACTGAACCTCCGGGTTTTGAAGCTGGGATCTTTAGAAAACCAGAAACTAAGGAAAACCTAAAGGACGTCGAAGTTTCAACACTGGAATTGGAAGCTTCAATATCAACTCCACTAGGCCCTCTGGAAAACACTCAGTCTGAAGCCTTTCTGATGCAGGGGCAGGGTGCACCTCCTTACACACCCGCCACATCTGCTGCTAAAACAGCTGAAAAACAACCATCTACTGAAATAGGTTCTCCTCTCACTTCATTGACATCGTTACAGTATACTTTCGGAAACCTTGGTTCCGAAGTCATTTTTATAGATGATCTTACCCCGATTTCAGCCGAAGAAATGCCTCCTTCAGACTTCGTTTTCAGAAAGAAGAGGAGGGCCATAGTTAAACGAGAAACGCATAAGAAAGATGGTGCAATACTGAAAAGGAAAAGAATGATGTATGATGGACATTGCCGAGATGATTCATAATTCGCTAAGGAAATGGGAGGTTCATTAGGTTCCTTTGCCATGGCCAATCAATGGTTAGTAGAAAATCTAGCCGAGCAACTGAAACAGAGAAACATGTTGGTAGGGAAATTGTAAGACCAGATAATGACTATGGAACAAGATGTGAGGAATAATATGAAAAAATATTTTGAACAAGTCAAAGCCTATGACAGACATTAGATCCAATAGCTGAAAGCTAACCTTGATGAGCAATATCATAATTCACAGGCCAACAGAGGATTGGTCACTCAACAGGAAGAATTAATCAAGAAATTACAAGCCAAGATAGATTTGACCAAAGGTACATCAATAGAGGTATCATATTTTCAGGCTCAAGCATTGGAGGTAAATGAAAAGTTAGAAATAGTGTCACATACCCACTACCCAAATCAGATTTTTCTGGTCTTCTCCCAGACCAGAATCCCTAATTATCCATGGAGGCCCAGCGTAAGCTGGCTCTTTCTCTCTCCTTCTCCGTTCCCATGTGATCGCGGGTCATTATCACGGTTCAATTTGAACGCAATGCCTATTTGTATTTTGCGCCTCGACGCTACAGTAATGTCTAATCGTTTGACTCTGCAACTGTTGAACCCTGATAGGGCTAGCGACCGGCCAATGGGGACGAATCCCTACAGGGTCGGCAAATGGCCAATAGGAACAAATCCCAACAGGGCCAGAGAACAACCAATGAGAAGTAGCCCCGTTGCGCGGTTAAGTGGAATACAGGTGGTAGAGAGGGAAACGCGACACAGTGGTCGACATGATAGGAGGGACCCCACTTCACACGCCACACTATTCTGGACCCCCCCCATTAAAGGTAGAATGGCAAGGGGGGTCTGGAATCCGCCCGAACGTCGTTAATTATGATGAATTAATCTCGACCGTTCGAGAGTTT
>ML776745.1:1273724-1289953 GCA_009831015.1 Picea engelmannii | reverse complement strand
GGATCCCTTGAAGGGTTATCCTTTTTCCTTCTTTGCTCACACATTCTAAGGTTTTATGGTAACAGTCCAATTTGGCTTTATGGGTGGACAACCATTCCATACCAATCAACAGATCGTATGATCCCAGGGGTAATACGTTAAGGGTTGCTTGGGTGGGGAATTCACCCAACATTAACTGGCAGGCTGGTGTGGCCTCTACCACCTTTATTTTAGTGCCAATGGCTAACTGTACCAACCATGGCTTGGTTTGTTTTTGTGGCTGTAGCTTACACTTATCCACAGTCTTAGGGACTATATAACTCAAATTTGAACCAGGGTCAATTAAAACAGACACTAGATGGTTGAAAGTCATACCTTCTATTTCCACCACTGAAGCTTGGTGGTCAACTTGGTTATTATCCAAGGTTGCATAAATCTACGGCACACTCCTTGCCACATCATTGACTGTGGTCACTTCCTGAATGTTATAAACTTTCCGACTGTTCTGTTGTCGGTGTGGACAGTCTCTCAGGAGATGCTCTTCTCCACAACCCCAACATTTTAGAGGTTCTTTCTTTGGGTTATTAGCCTTTACTGGTATAGGTCCAGAAGTTTTATTTCCGTCTGATGATGGAAAGTTCTGTTGGAGTACACTCCAGGTTGGAAAGTTCATTCTGGGGTTCTTCTTGTATCTCTTAAATCCTGAGGTTTTGATCCCCTTTTTCTGAAATTTCGAACCATTCTTCTGTCTCCAGTCTCCACGAGACTCTGCTCAATGTCCATATTGTTCATGACAATATGTTGCCTTTCGAATAGTATATTCTAAGGTCTTTGGATCGTCGAATTCAATTCGGTTCCGGTATTCCTTGGGTAGCCCACTGATGAAGCGTTGCGCCTTCGCCTTCTCTGCTTTGATGTAGGGTACATATCTCAATAAGTCGAGGAATTTGTTGACATATTCCTCTATAGTAAGTTGTCCCAATTTGAGTTCATAAAACTCTTTAGCCTTATCATCGAAATATATTTCCGACAAATACTTCTTCCGGAAGTACTTCTCAAACCGTTTCCAGGACAGGTCCTCATCGCGGACCCCTTTCATCTTCTTAAGGTCTTCCCACCAATTGGAAGCCTTTCTGTTCAAATTGAAAGTGGCCACTCGGGCCTTCAAATTCTCTGAAAAAATCATGGACTCTGAAATATTTCTTCAGTCCAAGTAACCAAGCCTCGGATTCCTCTCCCTTCTTTATCTCACCATCGAAGGAGGGAGGTTTGGCCTTTCTGAATTCCTCAAATTTATGACTCTTGGAAGTCTTTTGCTTCTTCTTTTTTCTTCGAGAATAGGAACTGGCCCTGCTGCTGGAAGAGACTTCTGAATCGCCAGCTTCCTTCTCAGTGGAATCATCTGGCACTGGTCCCTTACCTCTGGGGTGGACCTTTCTTGAGGTGCTTCTCTCTGTATGGCCATTGATACGACCATGTTTCTGCATCTCGGGTTCATGCTGCATTTGTCGCTGTAGGTCAGATAAGATCTGCAGTAAAACTGCATTAATTTCAGTTTGTTTTTCTTTTTCTTTCATCATCCTTTCATTGTCGGCCTTGCAGCTTTGCAATTCAACCATGAGACACCTCACAGTCTCGGCTAGATCTGGAGGGGTTCCTATTTCTCTTCTTTCGTCAGACTCTTCGTCTCTGTTGTGGGAGCCTTCTCCCACCTCTTGTTGAGTTACCATACTCTGCGTCTGTAAATTCCCGCGGCTGATCGTCCGCTTAGGTGAAAAGACAAACATTGTTTGTTAGTCAAGAGTTAGACATATTTTTATAATCTGCGCATAATTTATAACTCTTTCAAATGCATACACAGTTGGGTTCTCGTTTCCAAGTTTTCAATCCTGGACAAGAGAGTTACGTTAGGGGGTTGCTCTTCGTAGGAGTACTTCGAACGGAGCTTATGCGCAACTAGTTCATGAGGCCAATCAGGCCAAGTGTTGTAACCATGCTCTGATACCACTTTGTCACATACCCACTACCCAAATCGGATTTTTCTGGTCTTCTGTCGGGCCAGAATCCCTAATTATCCATGGAGGCCCAGCGTAAGCTGGCTCTTTCTCTCTCCTTCTCTGTTCCCATGTGATCGCGGGTCATGATCACGGTTCAATTTGAACGCAGTGCCTATTTGTATTTCGCGCCTCGGTGCTAGTAATGTCTAATCGTTCGACTCTACAACCGTCGAACCCTGATAGGGCTAGCAACTGGCCAATGGGGATGAATCCCTACAGGGTCGACAAATGGCCAATAGGAACAAATCCCAACAGGGCCAGAGAACAACCAATGAGAAGCGGCCCCGTTGCGCGGTTAAGTGGAATACAAGTGGCAGAGAGGGAAATGCAACACGGTGGTCGACATGATAGGAGGGGCCCCACTTCACACGCCACACTATTCCAGACCCCCCCCATTAAAGGCATAATGGCAAGGGGGGTCTAGAATCCGCCTGAACGCTGTTGATTATGATGAATTAATCTCGACCGTTCGAGAGTTGCACGTCCAATTCCAGACCCCCCCCCCCTACCGCTAAAGGCAGAATAGTAAGGGTGCTCTGGAATGGAACCTCTGCCGTAGATCTGGATGGGTGGACTCTGGCCGTCCAGATCTGCACGTCGCTTATCCTAAAGAATATTCACGTCCTGGCTTAAGTTGACGTCTCATCTCTATATCTAACGGTCATTACAGACCCTACGGTCCTCCAAAAGAATACCATCCGTTCATCAGGGTTTATCATCACGAGAATCCAGACTCTCGATCACGGGACTCCCGAATCCTTGATCCCTGGTTTCCCGATGCGGTTAATCTCTTGACACATGGCCTCCACCAATCAAACAGCTCAGACCTACTCTGGGGTTTTCACCATGGGAAATCCCAAACTCTTGTCAACAGGAATCCCGATTCTGCGATCCCCGATGAGCCAATTCACCGATATGGTCCTTTACGTGTTATCCCTTCTGGATAAACTCTTGGCCCACGTGACCATTATCTAACAAGGCCATAGCCTTATCTCCTGTCGGGTTTTTGGACTTTCCAATTCCGAAATGTACTCATCCTCAGGATTCGCGATCCGCCGAATCCCAATATGACGATATAATGACAGTTGGCCCTACAATGGACGCTTTTCACTTTGTCGGGATTCCAGACTTCGCAATTTCGAAGTGTATGGACTTCTTGTCCAAGGGATTCCTGATTTCCCGATGGATGACTTTCCTTTTGGGACTTTTCCCGAATGCTCCGATTGCCACCACACGTCCTCCCATGATGGATGGTCTTGATCGCTTCTCGCGATTTCAGAGTTTCCGCTGCTGAGATATTCCGGCATCTTGTCCCTTCAATCTCCGAAATGCCGACGGGCTCCCGATCTTGTCCACGTGTCCTCCTATGATGGACGACCCCTATTGATTCTGGGATTTTCACTAGGAAAATTCCCAACCTCATGTCATCGTGACTCCCAATTTCACGAATGTCGATATCCCAATGGCCATGCCTCTCGTCAGGATTTTCAACCTCCTATTCACGAGGGCTTAACCCTCATGCATCTCTTAACATATCCAATGACGGTCGGGTTTTTCTGGCTAAGATCTAATGGCTCAGATCTATCCCACCTTGTGCACTCTTCCACTACTTCATGGATGTGGAAAAATCAACAGTCCCGGTGTTCTCATGGACCATGGGGGTCTATGATCCCGATTTCCTCACTATTCATGAAGATAGAGGAAAAGGGGCAAGGTATGTAACGCCCTCGTTTCTTTTGTCAATCAAACGGTCGTGAATGACCATGGGTCTTCCGACAGAATCTCGACCGTTGATCGATACTTATCCCTACGGTACTACTTCGGGATTTTAAGAGGGTCATTCCTCCTCATACAGGGTTGTTAAGACTTGCACAACCAAGTCCTTTTTTCCAGGTTCTTGGTAACCCTTTCCAAGGAGGGAATCTCTGTGAAGAGATCTATTCCGGGGCATCCTTGGAGACAAATAAGGGTAAACAACTTCCCGCGAACGGGCTGGAAGCCTGACTTGGTTCAACTTATGCATAATTAAATTCATTTATCAACATAAGCCAATGCGTGGTTTTTCTGTTATAAGCATATACAACTACTAGTACTGATCAAAATACTACTCAAACATTCTTAAAATGAAAACATTCACAATTCTGCAGCTTATGAGCATAATTATCAAAATACATATATTTCAAGGTGCCAGAGGCAAAACACTTATCATAAATAACACCAAGGTCAAGCAACTGCTGAGAGGGGTGCTCGTTTCTACCCAACCGTAGGCTTAACGACTCCCAGCAGATTTACCACTAGCCACCCCCGAGCTGAGACGACGATGCTGTGAGACTGCGTCTCTGTTTGCCAGTGACCATGAGCGAAGGTTGCAATCCTTCCTCTCTGCTATCACTCACTCTGCATAATGCCAGAGTTCTCCCCTCACGTCTGCCCCTCAATCGCTTCTACCCCACACCTTATCTTCTTGCAAGGTTGCGTGTGGTGCGATTACCCTCGCGTTGATCAGGTCTGATGGCTCTATGGATGGGAGGTTCACCTCCCATCCCTCATTAAACCATCTACCTACCAATCTGCGAGATATTTAATTCGGGGCCAGCGAGCCGCTTTTGGTTCTCCGGGCTAGTGGAGTCCAAATACGGTATTAATTCTCGGTGGAAGTTAACGCCACCTTTCCAGGTGCCTTCCACCGCCATCGTGGTCTCTTTTTCTGCACATCCCCTCTCAGCAGTCCTGCAATAAATTCAAAATGTTATGCACATTCATTGACCTTTTTCCTCAACGTCCGTTTACATCACATATTCACATTTATGAGTTTGCCATAGTTCTTGGCCAGTCCAGTTATATTTAAAAGCTGGGGGAAACAGGGTGTTACAAATAGGCCAGTAAGATCTCTTCACAAAAGTCGAGACTATCTAGAAGTACTACTAGGCGGTTGACCTTTCTCTAAAAGACTTTTACATCAAAGAAAGAGAAGCTCGTTCATCTAGATCTAAATTTCAAGAGGCCGTCCTATTGGTATCAAAGGATGATGTCTCAAATATACATCGACTTTCTCTTTTGGAACATATAAGAGGTGATATAATTTTGAAGGTCTAGGAAACAAATTTAACGGAAAGCAAGAGGCTTTCCAAGGAAGTGACTAAAGCTTGTCTAGAAGCGTTGGCATAACTAGATAAAGGGCTAATTGATTTTGAAGGGAATGTTATTCTGAAGCCCTAGGTAAAATCAATATAGCAAAGAATCAACATGATTCCATAATGAACAAGGAAGAGGCCCTAATGACCATTCAGAATATAGACCGGATTGACCTCCCTGAAATAAGAAAATGGATAGTGAACCCAAGCTTGCGGTTACAGGTCGCATCCCAAGGAGAGAAAAGGATATAGGAAAAGTTGCCTCGGGTAGAAAGAAAGTTATACACTTTCAAGGCCAATCAAGCAACTGAACCTCCAGGGCTGGGAGTGAAATTAGTAAGTAGACGCATCCAATGTATCGAATCTGGGAAGGGAAGCACAACTGGAAGCAAGTAAGAAAATGATACTACATGATTGAATATAGCCAAAGGGACAAATGGCAACAAAGTTATGATGAACAGGGAATTGTGCCAAAATAACCAGAAGATTAGAAGACAGAGGTGTTTCAGTGAGGATACAAAGAGATTGCCAATGAAGCTCATCATTCTCTATGATCTATTTTCTTATTTCAGATATTCACTATTTTAAATTAGGAGAATTCCAACCGTTTTGAGTTGTGACAATTTTGTATAAATACATAGATTGAAGATCTATTGAGGGTGTCTTCTTTGCTATTGTAATAGAGAAAACTCTCATTGAGTATTAATACAAGTACAGACATAAATTCCACATTTTGTTTAATTTGGGTTATGTGTTTCTTCTATTTTTCCATTTCCCAGCACTTCTTTATGTATTACTTGATAAATGTTTGATTCCAATTTAGTACAACAACTATTGTAATCATATTGCATCAGTAATTTATTAAGTAAGCAGTTTTTCCTCTGCATTTACTGTGAGTAAATCAAGACCCGTGAGATGTGTGGATTATTGTATCTTATGCTTTATTCAAGGTTACACTATTTGTTTTCTTCCACATAACAAGGTGAGATTCCTCAACAATTGATGCCTCACTTTGTTTCATAGTTTTGTAGTTTTTTGTCACACCATTCAATATTTCAATTTTGAATCAGACATGAAAGACAGCCTCTATGTTGCCATACTGTTAATTTCATTTAAGGAATTTTTCTCATATAACAAAGGTAGAAAAATCACCTCTAAAATACACTCTCTTTAAACTTTTTGATGCCTGACATTACTGTTTGAGCCTTAAGTTTAATCTCAGGAACAACACCCCCTCCCCTAAAATCGTGCTCCATCCCCGACGCACTCTATAATGACACACACACACACATACACACACACACACCCANACACACACATATGGAATTTTACATCACAATACTTAGAAATAAAATTTTGCAATTTAACAACTCCAACCATAATCTCATGTTCCTCTCAACTCGCCGAGATAACCCAAGGGATGTACCATCCATTTATCAAGGCTAACCCAAGGATTGAGACATTCTTTTATCAAGTTCCTCAACGCAGTTGACTAGTACTTTGAGATGTGGTTCCAGAACTCTAGCTTCTCAAAATAGAGTCTTGCATTCTATCTTCTTCAAAATTATCAAAAAATTGTGGGTATTTTGCCCGCATGTTTTCCTCATTCTCCCATGTAGCATCTTCAGGACTATAACATGTCCATTTAACCTTTACCAAACCTATGGATTTGTTCCTAATCACTTTGAATTTCCGGTCCAGGATGTGTACTGGTTCCACCCAAAAATCCCCTTCGTGCTCCACCTGGATCACATTCCAATCAATTATGTGGTTAGGATCAAGCACATATTTATTTAACAATGACACATGAAATACATTATGCACTCTCATGGGTGCAGGAAATGCTAACATGTATGGTACTATCCATATCTTTTCTAATATTTCAAAAGGTCCACAATATTTCGCTGCCAACTTCGAGAAACTTCCTAATCATAGCAAGCTTCTCTTTGCCTTCACATTCAAAAACACATGTTCTCCCACTTCAAAATCTATGAAAACTATGTTCCTGTCTGCATAACTTTTCTGCCTATCTTGGGCATCCTTTAAATTTTGATTTATCTTTTCCATCTGCTGGATTATCCCAACTCACTGGAGTGTTACATTTTCTGCCATATAATGCTTCAAACAGACTCATTTTCAATGAGGCCCGATACCCATTATTGTAGGCAAATTTAACTAAATGAATACAATCTTCCCACTTTGATGGTTGATCCATCACATACATTCTAAGAATGTCCTCAATTATGATGTTAGTCCTTTCTATTTTCCCATCTGAATATGGATGCTATGTTGTACTAAGATTTAAATTTGTTCCAAAGCCCTTGTAAAAACCTTTCCAAAAATTAGATGTAAACTTTGGATATCTATCTGAAACTATTACTTTAGGTACTCCATGTAGCCTAGCAACTTCTTTCATATAAATTTCTACAATATTTGTTGCTTTGAGTGTAGTCTTTACTGGAATAAAATGTGTTGCTTTAGTCAATTTATCCACCGCCACCATGATGGAATCATGTTGCTTCATTGTTCTGGATAGCTTAGTAATAAAATAAACTGTGACAACTTCCCACTTCCATTCCAAAATGGGAAATGGTTGTAGCAAAGTTGTTGGGTGTCTCAATTATGTCTTTACTTTTTGGCATTCTAGACATCTGGCTATGTAATTATCCACTTCTTTCTTCATTCCTAGCCAAAAGTATTGGCTTCTTACTGCTGAAATTGTCTTTTGATATCCTGGGTGCCCGACATATGGCACAATTTGCATTTCCTTTATAATTGTATTTTTTATCTCACTCGAATTCGACACATACTCCTTTCCTTTATGCATAAGAATTCCATCTTCTTTCATCTCATAATAATTAAATTTGTGCTGAAAATTACCTTGATGTAACTGGTGAATGAAACTATACCTTGAACTATACATTGAATGAAACGGGTGACCTTTAGGCTTCTTTTATTTTCACATAATGCTGATCTGAATTTGTTGTTGCAACATTTTTTTCTTTCAGATCTGTCCTATACATGCTGATGGCTGCAATATGCACTTCATGAGCTCTCTTGTTGAGTGCATCAACCACTTGATTTTCCTTACCCTTTATATGCTTAATTTCAAAGTCATATTCACTCAGAAATTCCATCCATCTAGTTTGTCTGACATTTAGTGTTGGTTGTCCAAACAAATGCTTCAGACCATAGTGGTTCATCCTTAGCTCAAATTTCTTACCCATAAGGTAATGCCTCCACATTTTCAATGCATGTACAATCACTGCTAACTCAAAGTCATGTGTAGCATAATTCCTCTCATGCTCTTTTGATTTTGTGGAATCATAGCATACCACGTGGTCCCTTTAACTGAGAACTCAACTGAGTCCTTACTTGCATGCATCAGTGCACACAACAAAATATTTGTTTGGATCTGCAATCTTCAAGATTGATGCACTTGTCAAAATTCCCTTCAACTATTTAAAACTCTCTTCACACTTGGAAAACCATTCAAATTTCACTCCCTTCTTTTGCAAGGAAGTGATTGGACTTGTAATCTTTGAGAAACCTTTTATGAATCTTCGGTAATAACCGGAAAGACCCATGAATGATTTTATCTCTGTCACATTCTTTGGCGTTGTCCATCCTCTAATGACTTCTATCTTCTCGGGATCAACTTCTATCCATGTTGCTGATATTATATGACCCAAGTAGTGAATCGTCTTTTGATAAAATATGCACTTACTTAGCTTAGCATACAATCTATGCTCTCTTAAAACTTGCAACACCATTCTTAAATGTTTCTCATGTTCCTCTTTTGATTTAGAGTAGACGAGGACATTATCTAGGAACATAATTACAAACTTGTCTAGGTACTCCTTGAACACTCCATTCATCAAACACATAAATATTGTTGGGGCATTTGATATCCCAAATGGCACTACCGTGATATCACAATGCCCATATCTTTTTCTGAATGATGTCGTGTTGATGTCTTCTTCCTTTATCCTTACTTGATGATATCATGATCTCAAGTCAATCTTAGAAAATATTCTCTCACTTTTCATCTTATCAAACAAATCATTAATTCCTGGAAAACGATACTTATTCTTTATGGTAACCTTATTAAGCTACCTCAAATCAATACACATCCTTAAGGTTCCATCCTTCTTCATAAAAATAAGAACCGAGGCTCCCCGAGGAAACACACTTGGGTGTATATACCCCTTCTTCAAAAGTTCTTCAAGTTGCATATGTAACTATTTTAGTTTTGGTGTGCCCATTTTGTAAGGTTTCTTAGACACTAGGGCAACCCCTAGCACCAAATCAATAGAGAAATCAATGTCTCTCTTTGGTGGGGATCCTCAAATTTCTCTAAAAACATCTTCAAAATCCCTCAAGACCGGATGGTCTTCAATGTTTTCCACTTTGTCTTTGGCTGCCTCCTCCATATGGGATGCAAACATATGACATCCCTTCCTGAAGCTCTTGTTCAATTGCATGATTGAAATATCTCTAACAACTACAACTCTTGGAATGCCTTGAATCTTTCCTTGCTTTCCTTCCTCATCAAGACATGTGATTGTCTTATTGTAATAGTCTAGGACAACATGATTTTTTTTCAACCAACCCATTCCAATTAGAAAGTCATATGAACCCAATGGTGTGATGTTTACATCTACCTTTGTGATAAATGTCTATCATAAAATCTTTAACCAGCTCATTGATTTTCCTCTTAGCCCATGTGGCTAACTGAACTAACCAAGATTTCTTATTACTTCTTTGCAAGTGAAATATTTCAACAATGTTAGAATTTATGTAACTATGGATAGCTCCAAAATCAATCAAAATTGTTATGGGTTGGTTGTCAATCTTACCTTCCACTTCGATCATGGGGGATTGATACTCTGCATGCTTGTTTTCCAACGCTGCATAAATCCTTGGTATGTTTCCTCCCATGTATTCCATTGTTTCAGCCTCATGAATGATGTGGACAATCCTCATTATTTCTCCTTTGTAAAGGTGGTCCCTATATAAGTGATTTCCCTCACATCCCCAACATTGAACAGGTTGTTGCCTTGGAATTTTCCCAAATGAATCTGCATTCTTTTTCTCATTTCGGGTTGCCTGACCTTGCTAATTTTCTTGGGAGTTATTTATGAAAAAGGGTGGCTTAAAACCTTTCTTCCTTTGATCCTTTTTCCCTTTCACCTTGTCATTCCAAGCCTTTTGGAAAATTGCCCTTCCTTTTCTCTACTCAAAAAGGTGTCTTGATCTCCTTATGTTTTCCTCCAAAGTCTTGGGATTATCATATTGTATCCTGTCACTATAGAAGGAGGGTAAGCCACTTAGAAACCTTTGGATTTTAACCTTCTCATCCTTGATGAAGTCAATATACTTAAAAAATTCAAAGAAATGCTTCTCATAAATTTCCTCCATTGTCATGGTTCCCAACTTGAGTTCGAAAAACTCTTTCATCTTTCTCTCATAGTAATGCTCGGACAAATATTTCTCTTGGAAATATCCTTTGAACTTCCTCCATGAGATCCTTTTCTCATCGAGGTTCTTGTCTTTCTTAAGCTGATCCCACCACATGGTTTCCTTTCCTTGCAAGTGGTAGGTAGCAATTCTAGCTTCTACTCGAGAGGGGTAATCATTCAACTAGAAATATTTCTTCATTTCCAACAACCAAGCCTTTTCCTATTTACCCTTCTGATGTTCACCATTGAAAGTAGGTGGCTTTATTTTCCTGAGTTCACCTTGCAAGATGTCTGCCTCAGGCCTTCTTCTTTGCCTCCAAACATGAGACACACTTGGGATGCTTCCTGATCCTGAACTTGCATGAGTTCTTCTAGTGGATTTCCTTGGAGAATAATGGTGCTTGATCATGCTTCTTGACGGCCTATTATTTCCATGATCATCCCTTTTGTTGTGGGATCTAGATGTTGATACCTGTCTAGCACTAGTTGCTTGCTTGGTGCCAGAATATGTGTTAACTTTCTTATGAAACATGTTTAAGCTATGAAGTATCTCTTCCTGAGCCTTCATAATCCTTTCATTATCATCCCTGTAGCTCTGCACTTCCCTATGTAGGCTTCTCATAGTGACATAATCTTGCCTCTCTCCTCTTCCATTTGACTCTGTCTCAGCATTCCCCATGCTGACATGCAGATCTCTGATCTCTTCCTCATCGTTGTAAGATCCCCGAGCATATTCCATAAATCCAATCCTCATATAAGAACTTAAAATTTCTTTCTATACCTCTAATTCTTCAAGAAATGTGCATGTAATAATTACTGTTAGAACATGTGTATTGTAAAACATTTCATTAATTAGAATACATGATATTTCCTCATCAATTGATAAAGGAAAAATTTCATCAATTCACACTATGATTCCCTAAATGTATTCCTCTCTGAAACATTTTTCAAATGGTTATACTATGCCCCAATATAATCTCTGAGCTGAAAGTTATGGCTTCTTGAAAAAATCATTTTCACCCTTTTCTCTGCATTTTACTGGTGCAATTTTATTGAAATGCCAACCTCTGTCAAATGCAGAATAAAATATGTCAGGAAATGGAGGAACTTTTGTAAGAGAAATAGATAATAATAACAACAAGGAATTCATAACAACTCTCATAACTTCAATATGATGTTCCAGTAAAAAAACTACAACAATCTGGAATCCACAACTTTGTCCTTTTTCACTCATTTTTCTAGACTTAGAAGTTTTAGCAGAAATGACTATCTCTCAATCTATGTATTTCTGGAAAAAAATTCAATAAAGAAAAATTATTTGTCTTGATGAGTATATGAAATTTTGACATCTTTGTTTTTCCAATTTTGTGATCTCGGGTCACTTTTCCTTCTCTGAAAATCTAAAAAACCCCAAAAAAGTGGCTCAAAATAGTGGATTTTGGCCTATTTCAGTGTCCCCATTCCAATCCCCATAAGATTTATTGAGTTCCTTCGTGGGTTATTTATGTGTCTACTTTTTGGACTCTCCCCAAGAGTTTCTCCTTAATCTAGACTTCTGTCAATGATCTAGACCCAAATATTTAAAAACAACTATTTTGCAATTGTTTCCAAATCCAAGAAGAATTAGACAAGGGCCCTCTCTGACGCTTTTGTATACTTTCTCTCAGTGGAAAAAACCCATAAGTTTCATCCAAATCCTATTTAATTTTCTATAGTTATGGTTAGAATAATAAAATGGCTTCAGACTTTGCATATGTGCAATCTGTGTCATCTGCGCCATCGATCTCAAGTCAGAATTAATCTGGGTCGTTGATCTACTCTCTATCGTTCATCGACGACCAACGTTCTCATTTAGCGCGCATAATACTTCCCCAAATTGTCGATCCAACCATCATCCATCAGCCCAACTCCGTGATGATGAATTGCACACAAATCGAACCCGATCGACCCAGTCATCGATCGTCAACCGTCGATAACCTTCGTTGGCGAATGGAACTCCCAACAACTTTGTTTGATGCCCAACCATCGATCCATCGACCACTTCTGTTGGCTAACGTGGAAACTATTGACATGGAATAACACGTGGATGTTGATGTGGCATGATACATCATCCTGATGTGTCAACTTGGGTGACGTGGCATGACGCGTGGATGATGATGTGGGATGTCACGTGGATGATGATATCATCATCCTCTTTCCCCCCATTGACCATCGACTGATTCTCTTGGACAACCTGAACACCTCGCCAACTTCAGTCGACGCCTAACCATTGACGCATCAACCATTGATGACTTCTCTTACTTGATTCAAACGTTCTGCCAAAATCGATTGACCCTTGACCATTGACCCATCAACCATTGACGATGTTCATTAGCGATTGAAAATACTTCGTCAGAATTGACCGAACCTCGACTGTCGACCATCGACAGTCAGAGATGTCTTATGGCCGACCCAAATTCTTCATCATTTCAGTCGATTCGTCCATCGGCTGTCGACGATTTCTCTTGTTGAACTTTAACACTTATAAATATTTCAACTTTTCTTTGATTGATTTGGACTGTCGATATCATCTATTTCACAAACTCCAAAATGACTCTTGGCTATTGATCTCATCAACCTTTTAAATGGTCTAATCCTTAGGAATTTTTAAATTTATCATGAGGAATCCTGGCTGTCGATTTTGAGTTCAAAAGAGATCTTGGTCGTCGATCCACCAAACTGCATGTAACTCTACGAACAACCACTAAAACTCAAATTTTGACCATTCTGGGTCAAATTTCGATATACAACTTCATTGCTCTACTCCATTAACCTTGTTAAACCGTTCGTAGTCATCCAAACTCATATTTTCCCCACATAATTGGGGATTTCTCTCTAAAATATATGTTTTCCCCCAAACCCGTCACAAACAAAATCTGCAATGACGAATTTTACGAATTTGCAGCCATCTTGGCCCATACAAGCTCAGTGTTTGAACCAGAGCTCTGATACCATAATGTAACATCCCCCAGCTGAACCGAGGGACATTACAATGTGGAATACTCATAAAAGTGAATTTTCTGCTAACAAAATTAATTCTTTCACAATTAACTAATTTACTGTATCTTTCAGCTACCAATTAAAACAGATTTAGCTACTGTCTACAACCATAAAATAGAAGCATCCACAACATGATAATAATCAACATGAAATGCAGCTAAACAACTCATTACAACAACATATAAATCATTCTCATTTACATAGAGTTCATGCATAGCAATAACACATGTGAACAACACGACAACGAGATAAAACATTTATCTTTAAACAAGAGTTGTGCAACCAGATGCTTGGGATGGACGTTCCACCCAACCATAGACTAACTATTCCAAATCTCAACATCCAGTCACCCCCGAGTTGAGGCTAGAAATCAACAAAAGAGAGTGGTCTCTCATAGTCCACTCATAGGTCATAAAACTCTCAACCCAACTGATATTCTCCTAGAGTTATCCCGATTTTCTACTAGCTCTCTTCCTCTTGACCTATCCAAAAAATGTTGTCCCCAAACCATACACATTTCCTCTCTTTTGCTTGCATTTCTTGACTCACACTCTTCCCCAAGCTAATTGTACACAATCCCCATGTGCACAATAACTTTGGGATGTGACCACTCACACCCACCCTCTTACATGTATTCAATGATCGGCTTTGGGGACACTCAATAAAAAATTGGAAGGTTCATATACAAATAACAAAATTAGGATAATGGGTTAAATTAACATACATAGATATTCCCCCCTTGGAGCCCTCTTGGCTATTATCCTAGACACCCCCCCTTCTTGTGGATTAATTCAACTCCCATCTCTTATCCATGTCCCCTTGGCATCTGACATCACATTTTATTATTAAAACATTGAAATACAATTTTCATATTACATCGCTTTCACAGTAGCCACCCAATATATCTACATAAACATTAATTAAACTGGGGATTATAATGGAGATGTTAAAAAAAAAAAACATTTCAAAATACATTTCAAAATGAAAATGGTATGAAATGCTTACAAAATACTAAAAAGGTAAGGTGTGATACAATTAATATCTTTCTTTCATTCTCTTAACGAAAGTGTTTTATTAATATGTAGAGAAGTTGTAGATGGTTGTGATTATTTCGAATGGATAAGGATATATTAAAAGTACCTTCACGATAATAATTTACCATTTAAGCTCAGTGGGTTAGTTCGAGTGGCTAAATAATGTGAATTACAAGTAGGAGGTTACAGGGTCAAATCCTTGAGCTGATGCCTCACTTCTGTTGGGTTAGGTTTCAAAAAATATAACTCATCGGTTTACTCGTATGTATTCCATTGAAAAAAAACAATTTACTCTTTATATATATATATCTTTTGCCAATAACAATTTTAGACTCTTTAATAATATACGATCTATATAAAAATCCCTTTTGCCAATAAGACCTTTTAATAAAAGATATTGTTAGTGAGATAAAATATTGTAGTCTTGGAGTAAGATTTAAAGTCGTTTTTGATTGGCTAAGAGTTCGTCTTCCTCAGACATAAGGAGATAAGTTAACGACCCAAGACCTAGAGGCATATGGTAGGAGCGAAAGTCTACCCCCTTATAAACCACCAATAGGTCATTTTATGTGGCGTGGTTTTCCTTGAATAACGGTGACGAGTCAACCCACATTAGCGAATAGTAGCTAGTGATGGTTGTCCTTAGCACTGGTTGACAACTAAGTTATGATAGATTTTGTTTCCTTTGAAAAAAAAAAGAGATAGAATATTGATAATAAATTGTTTTTGGAGTGAAAGTTTATGAATGACCAGTAGATCATTTTGGGTGATGTGGTTTTCCTTAAATTATAGTGTCACGCCAACTTAGATTCACAGATCGCGGACAATAATGATAAGAGTCAATCTGTAGAAGGCGATCTGCGTGGTTGAGATGTACAAAGTAGCCAAAACAATTGTTGCACAATGGTGCTAGATTTGTCACCTCAACTGACACAATTGTTGCAGTTTGGATGGCCATGATAAGATTCATGGTCATCGAATGCATCTAACAACCTAGACAAACAAAAAGGCGGTGGAGACAACTATCATAGTTTGGATAGCCATAATAGAATTCATGGTCGTCGAACACATCTAACGACATAGACAAACAAAAAGGCAGTGGAGACCGTTGTCGTAGTTTGGACAACCACGATATGATTCATGGTTGTCGAACACATTTGCCAGCTATGAATAAACAAAATGCAACATAAAACATAAGGTGCAAAGAAAGAAACGCTTTACATGTAATTAATTTCACATGGCAGATGTAGATCAATTGGTTTATGTGAGGTTTAGTCCCCATTAGGTCACATGTTCAAATATCATGAGGAGGTGTTGAAGGTAAGAACTATTTGTGGGAGAATAAAACTATCCCATGAAAATAGTGATATTTTTTTTTTTTCAAATATTATATATTTAATAATAAAAGAATTAATATTATATATATCAAATTATATATTAACTTCAAATCCAAATATATATTATAACCTATATAATATTAATAATTCCTTATAACCTATATAATATTAACAATTCCAGATTTAT